>JASKDV010215011.1:0-19196 GCA_032466395.1 Aegires albopunctatus | reverse complement strand
GTCGAGGGAGAGTTGGAATAATTTTGTGAGTGCTGGAGTTATCTCTTTGGCAATAAGTTGTAGGAGACGAGATGGAATTTTGTCTGGGCCGGATGCTTTCTTTGGTTTTAGGTTTGATAGTAAATTTTCAACACCTGTTTCGGTAATAATGATATCAGGCATTTCTGAGTAGGTTTTAGAATTTAATGTTGGAATAGTTACATTGTTTTCTGATGTAAAGACAGAGCAAAATTGTTTGTTGCACCAACAAACGAGGCAACAGAAGAAGAGAAGAATGAGTTCTATGAACAGCTCCAGAAAACAGTTTAACAAGGCTTGTCGGATGCTTGATTTCATTGTATTTAGTTCAGAAAGCAATATTTATCATTGTTTAAATAGTGAAAAGGAATTGTGTTTCAAATAGTCTCAATATAGTGGTTGCCGCTTTCTAACTCATCAACTCTACTTATTATTTGATCATATCATATGTCATTTGTCAATTCATTGTTACATGATCAAATGTTTTCTCAAGTTATGTAAGATCAAAAGACGAATGACTAATAGTGTATAGGTGACCCTTCTGTTGTTCTGACCCTGAAATGTATGGGAATTGATGTTTTCTTCAATGACGTTTGATAGAATGGGCAGATTAAATAAGTGACAAAATGGTGTTATCTAATCGTATGCATCCATCATCCATGTATGACATTAAATCTTAATCTCCATTCATAAAATCAAAGGCTGACAGTTTCTCTTTAGAGAAGGAGATTCCCTCTTATTCTTTTAAAATTGTACATAGGTACATGAAAAATGTGAAATACATTTCTACTTCAGATTTACTACAGGCAACAGACAAATGGCAGATGATAAGCATCGCAGATGTGAGTTAACCCCTCTAATCTTCCCTGCCCCTTCCTTATCTCCTAACACTGCTTCAAAAACTTATTATTTTTGTTTCTCAAACACCTGTTTCTAAAGCAGTAACCACTGTACCAGATTAACACAATAATTTTTATATTACTGGATTAATTTTTTAATTATCTTTAATGTCTTTCAGATCTAGATCTCTGGAGAAAAATATAATCTATCAAATTTTCATTAATCCCTTTGATTAATCTAGGATACAAAAGCTGCTAGTGCCTTTAAGTCAACTGCTGTAAGTTTGAAAAATAAATGTGACTGGGGTGAAGAGGAACTCTCAATTGTGAGGAAGCTGAAGCTCCGCTATTTCACACCAAGAGAAGTGGCAAATCTCCTATGTTTTCCCTCAAATTTTGGTAAGTGACAAGGGAAAAGAATTGTTTAGGTCTCAGCCTTGTAAGTTGTTAAGTTCTGATCCCTGATTTTTTTTCCCCCATAGGATCTTTGTTTTATACCGTAAATCATATGCCTAGGTCAGAGATGGGCAAACTTTTTGCAAACATTAGTTTACCAGCGATCAACTGATGGCTAACTTGTTTGTGTTCTTTTCTTACATTCAGCAAAAATTTGTTTTTTCTCAGAATTGAAACCTAAACTTCTGATTAAAGTTTTTTGCATCTAACTCATTAACTTAAAAAATAATATTGCCATGACACGAATGAGAAGCACACTATTGATCAGTTTTTAACATTCTTCTGGAGAGTCACTGAATCAGATAAGTAAGTTGATTAATATTCTTCTTGAGAGTCACTGAATCAGATAAGTAAGTAAATTAATATTCTTCTTCAGGTTAAGACTTATGTAAAATTTCAGTTTGTTGAAGTTAAAGTGTATTTAAAATGACTCACCAAAGTTTTATGTTCTATTTTCAGTTTTCCCTGATGGATTTTCAAATGTGCAAAAGTATCGAGTCCTTGGCAACAGCCTGAATGTTCATGTTGTTTCAGAACTCATTAAGTTTATGATTGCTAGATAACCATGCTTCTACTCACTTTAAGAAAACCAACTTATTTTACATTAAAATGAAGAGCTAATATGAAAGAAGATTATTGTTATTGTCTCATTTTTATTTGTGCATTTGTCCAGAACTGATGCATGTACTACTGGCTATTTAATATATTAGAGTGAAATGTTGAAAGAAGTGGGTTACAAGTCCATGTTATTCTTACTGAACACAGGTACAATTAACCCACCTGAGACTGATCACAAACGTTATGCTTGATCCTCAAAAAGGCAGAACCAATGGGTCACCTGGGAGCCGTGTGATGAACTTTGGGATGGTATAACACAATGATAATCACGGCTAGAATGCATTAACTGTTGCTTCGTTCCTTCTGAATTATAGTTTTTGAGAAACTTTTAGAGTGGCAATCAGATTAAAAACTATGATGGTTTATTTTGCCGTAATCTGAGCTTCTTTCACTTTCGATTTTAACTGACAAGATCCACAGCTCTAAACTTTGGTCTTTTCAAACTTTTTAACATGTACAGAGGTAGAAATTTGTTTGATCTCTTTGAAAGTGGATCAGATGATAAGGATTTTGAGTATAATTCGGAATTCAAATATAATGGGTTGTCAACGTAGGTCTACTGGATCTAGATATCTATCCACCACCTGCGGCCCGTTGAGTTGGGGAGTCTGCACGTAAGAGAAAGTGTGACATCATTGGTCTACTGGTAGGCATTTGAACTGGTGATCGAAATGTCCCAAGTTTGAATCCCAGTTGGGTGCAATGTTGAGTGTATTGGGAAAGACTTGTTACATGCCATTCCTCACCCAGGTGTAAAATGGGTATCTGGCTCTAGGTAGAGGAAGATCTTGTCAGTATGCTACAGTGAAGTGCTTTTCATCAGGTCACACTTCTGTATGCCCCCTAGGGGGTTGAGATTGTAATGACCTGCCAGGGAGACCCTGTAAAGCGCATTGAGCACATTAGGTGGAAAGCACTTCATAAGAACACTCTTTACTTATACTTTAAATTTCATCTTCATCTATTTTTTTTTAATGTCAATAGTGATTAGTCACAGGTTTTACTTCTACCACATGCCTGCCAGGTAGTCCAAAATTTAGAAATTAGAAGCTATGAAACCCAACTAATGACATTAAATGATTTTAATAACTCTATTAATGCCAGGGGTCAAACTGATGCCATGTTGTTAGATTTCTCTAAAGCATTTGACAAAGTAAATCACTTGGGACTAATAAATAAAATGAATTATTATGGCATCTCTGTAAATATCCTAGAATGGACTAGATCCTTCTTATCAGGTAGGAGCCAAAAAGTAATAGTAGAAAGGGTAGAGTCAGATCCAAATCCTGTACTTTCAGGCGTTCCGCAGGGAACAGCACTTGGACCGCACTATTTATTTATATACATAAATGACATAAATTGTAATCTCTCTCCTGGCACTCAAATTAGACTCTTTGCTGATGATAGTTTATTATATTGAGAAATAATATCGAGTGCTGACTAAAATTCTACAAGAGGACTTAAACACACTACAAAAATGGAAAAGTAAATGGATTGGAATATGGAATTCCATCCTGGTAAGTGCCAAGTACTAACAATTTGTAGAAAAAAGAACAAAATTGATTATGACTTCAATATATACTTTACACAATCAAAGTCTGAAAGAAACTAAAAGTGCAAAATACTTAGATAATGAATTAAGATCGAAAGACCAAACCAAATCAGTCTGCCAAAAACCAAATGATATTTTTTCTCTACTTTTTCTGAGTTACAAGATTTCATTTTTCTAAACCACCTTTTCTTTTTATGCGCTAAGTGATTTATTTTTGTTGTGAACCATGGTTTTTTATATCTTTTAAAACAACTTTAGTCAGTACATGCTTGTTTATCATTTCTTGTATATTTTCCTTAAATGATTCCACATTCTATCACTATTATCATTTGTATTATATCTATGTTTAAATTTATCAGAAAAGTTTTTGACATCTGTTTTTAGTTCATCAAGATTACATGTTTTCCATAGGAGAATTTTGTGTGGAGTTGTTTTCAATCTGTTTGGTATATATTATTTTAGATTACAACTGCTTCATGGTCACCAAGTCCTGGAATTAAAGTTTTAAAAGCTGAAGGGTGATTATGCTTCTTGGCTCAATTAAATTTTTAACAAAGTGCAGAGATTGACTGGCAGATCTAAAAATTATCCAATTGCACTTGGTGGATTGATATATACATGTAGGAAGCTTAGTGTTTTTAAACAATATTAATGTGTTTCTCTGCTTAATTAACCAAAATAAGCATTTTTTAAAATTTTGATAAAAAAATGACCGCACCCTAAAGTCAAAACAAATCATTTCAGGAGGTCATCAACAAACAAACCAGAGGTTATGTTTTGATTTCTAGCTGAACTCTCCACATGAATAGCCTTCAGCAAACGTAAATAAAAATGTTCAAATGCGATCTCTCAGTAAGGTCTCGATTATATGGCAGAATGATCTGGATTTGTTCAGGAGAAAAGTGATACATTCTACATACAACCAGTTACTCCATCATGGCTTTTAACTTAGCTAGCTCTTTGACATACAGTAATACATTCAAAAACAGCAACACAAGTTGGTGTGAGTGGAATTCATGCACACTAAGGCAAATTACAACTATTTTCTCCCAGAAAAATTGGCCGTTATTTTACCACTATGATCTAGGCCTAATGACTTGAGTCTCTCTGTAGTGTGTGTTGGTCATAATATGTATTAGACCACATTGAAGCATAGTAGGTAGAATCCAAACACAATGCAGGAAGCTTAATCATAAATCAAATTAAAAATCGTTTTTGTTCAGGAAAATTATAGATCTGGCTTGCAGGGTGCAATAAATCAACAATAATAATACCATTAATTAATGCAGCAACAATCTTTCCTGCAATGTCACGGGTATTTGACTAGTAGTAGTAGTACAGTAAAATAGATACATGTATATCAAATAATGTTTGTTGTTTTTTTTGTTTTTTTGGCATATTGACAGTAGTAATACTAAACCCAGTTGAGTTTTGTCAGTTTATTTGAAGAAGAAGAAGAACCCGGTTATTCCAAATGTTTTGAAAAAAAAACCCACAATTTTTTATATATAAAATGACCGGTTAATCCAAATTACCTGCCTCAATCCGCTTAATCCAAATGTTTTTTGGTCGGTGGAGAACAAAAATTCAGACAGGATGAAAAAAAATCCTGTCAATAATCAAATAAAAACTTGTTTTATCCACACCAAAAGCAAATGTTAAATGCAATTAAGGTAGATGCATAGATTACAGCACAAATCATCACAACATTGCATTAACACCTCTTCACACACTGTCTGTCGGTGTGAGCTGTGACAGTGGTCTAGATACATTTTTTAAAGGAAATGTAATCAATGAATCGACATTTTTAGACGTCTTGACTTATCGACTTCATTGTTTCCGAATGAAAAAAATCGGATAAATACGAGTGGTGAATCTAGATTCGTCAGTTGATGTTATGCAGCCAATAACAGTCCCAAGCCTTTATATGCAATGCAGAGGGCAATGTTTTCGTTTATTGCATGTTATACACCCAAAATGTTAAGCTCACTACTATATGAAATTAGGAATTTTCAGATATTCCAAATTTTTTTCAGAAACCAGACCGATTTGGATTAAAAGTGGGTCAACTGTAGTACTTGCACTTATTGTAAAAGTGGAGATATAGGTTCTAAAACCCCTGACGTGCTTATCTTGAATTTGTGGTTTACTGAATGATGTTTGGACTGGTAATCAAAATGTCCCATGTTCAATTTTTATTTGGCCCAATGTTAAGTCCTTAAAGAAAGACTACATTTAAATTTTTCCTCATTGTACACGGTGTAAAATGGGACTCTAGGTAGAGCCAGATCTTTTCAGCAAGCTAGAGGAAATCTCTTTCATTAGGGAGCATCTCTGAATGCTTCTTGCTCCTAGGGAACTTCTGTAATGTGCATTGAACATGTGTATGGTGAAAAAAAACCCTTTGTTTTTGTTGTTTTGAGACAGCTGTACCCAACCAACAATGCCACAAAGATTAATGGAGATGATCTGGTTTTCAATTTTTTTTAACCACACACATTCACTTTTCCAACTTTTTCTCAAGGTAAGATAAGTCAGGCCTTCAATTATTGTAAACAAGTACAAAATTTAATACCATAATAAATTTTGATAAGTAAAAATATAATAATGAACGTATTTAATATATTATGAATTAAGCTCAAAAATATTCAAAATATTTGTATTATGATTGGAAGTACATTGTTCAGAAGGAAATGCACCATAAAAATATAGACAATCATTAGTACTTCATTCCAAATAGTCCTTGTATTGCATTTTATCAGTGAAACATAATGATGGGAATGATGATAGTATTTTATAATCATCTAAACATTTCCTATTTTTATTGAAGGAAGTTGAGGTATGGAAGAAATTTCAAACTTTTAGTTGAACTTTTAAAATAAATGATAGTAATACAAAAAAGCTTAGCAGTGAGAGGCTAACATATCAGTCATACAGTCACACTTTATTTTAATTCACGATGGCGCACTCTATGAAGGAAATGGTATTGATATCTTTACCATGATCTTTTTCCATTATTAATATTTTGTTTCAGCTGTACAGATTATTTACTCTTGTTTCATTTTCTATTTAGTAGTCAAAATCAAAGCATTTTTAAAAATATGGTTTTGTCCAATAATGATGTCAATTTAGGAATGATTACTATCTGAGCGGCTTCGATTTTATTTTTCTTGTTTCTAGTGTATGGCTTACTGGCTGCTTTTATAATAATAATAATAATGATGATGATAACAATAATGATGATAATAGTGATAATCATAATAATAATGTTTTAACCATAATCATATAATATCATCTACATCACCAGGAATGAAATCAAGACGTGGAAAGAAAAGGCAAACCTGAACATATAAGTGATATGACAGAGGGTCATTAAAATAATATGGCAAAAGTTGCCTAGAAAGAGAACAAAAATGCTGGAATAAAGTTAAAATCATCAACCTTTTATCCTTCTAATAAACTAAGGTAAGCCATGAGTAATAGTGAGAGTGACTAGATTTTTTAAAATTTAGGCTCAAAATGAAATTATTGAAAACTGCCTCAATCGTAATAATTATTTTTAAAAATTTCTTCTAGATCTAGGTCCATTACATTATCCATCTTTTTGCTCTGTGAGAACAGAGCTGATCAAGTAATAATGATGATGATGACAATAGTAATAATAATAATAATAAAACATGTAATAGTAATATATTGCGCATATAAATAATATTAAAATAAACTATTCTTATTACCTAACTGATATTAGATGTATATGCCAATTATATACATTGTATTCATAGGTATACATGCAGGCTGGATATTTCAAGAACAAAATTATTTGCCTCTATCTTACAGAATGACAGTGAATCAAAATGTCATACAAATACAATGGCTCAGTAAACATAATATTAATAGGCAATTTTACTCTGTACTATACTACTTCTCGTGCTCATTTTTTATTGAATGTCAATGACTGCATCAGGTATATCAAAGAATTATTATTGGGAACTATTATTGAAGAATAATAATTATAACTGGATAATATCTTGAATCTTAAAATTAAAATGTCTATTGGGTATGGAAAAGCATTCATAATATGATTAATATGTTCTTGAAAATCACAATCGACATTGAGAAATAATAATGTAACAGGTTTCAAATGTATATTGATGTAGATGGAGGCATCTACATGAATGAAGCTGAAGACTAATCAGGTCATTCAATAAAAGTAAAAATTCGTATTGGTAGGCTAGTTCTGAAGGCTTTCACTTTCATCCGAATTTATGACTAGCAATAAATATTTGTTTAGAAAGGAATGCTGTAATGAGAATTGGTTGACAAGATAATTGGAGCTACTCCTTATTCAGATAAACAGATTACCAATAAACAAAGAGTTGATTATAGTTTTAGAACTGACTAGAGCTAAAAGAGAATGAATACCCATCTGGTGTTTTGTCATTCACATCAATAATCAAAAATGGGCTTTTAACAAATCACTGTAAATCAGTTTACTTTTGTGTAGCAATGAGATATTTTCTTGGAGAAAAGTTTGTAAAGGCCATGACAATAAGTTGGATGATAAAATCAATAAATAAAAAGCTAAGGTAGGGGTGTGGGGTGGGGGGGGGGGGGGGGGGGGGGATATTAATAGACAATTGATGTTGTCATAGAGCATTCTATATTAAATGAATTGATGAGTGTGTATACTGATATGATGGAAATTAAAATTGTTTATTTTAAGTATTCAAATAAAATGAATTAAAAGTGGTCGTTTCAATGGTTTTCCTCTTGTAAATCATTGAGTCTCTATCAGACACGTGATATTTACAATAAAAGGTCAAATGGATTTGGATTTTTGAAAAAAAAAATAAAAATGTAAAATTCTTTGGACAATAGTTTATGTCTAAAACTTTATAATATGTATAAATAGGAGTATACATTCATAATAAAATATACAGATATGCTTGTATATGCATTTGCAACTTTATGGCCATGTCTAACTTATGCATGCTGTTTCGAAACAGTAAACTTTATTTGCATTTAAATTTTAATGCAGTTGCTTTTAATAGATAGGTGATGAATGTTATTGGATGCTCTAAGAATTTAATAACATTAATGATGACAGATATTATCCTATATAAATATAATGAAGACAATGATAGGAACATTTTCCCTTTAATTTAACAAGACTAAAATTAATTTATAAATTTTGCATTGGATTTCTTATGATTCATAATTTTAAGAATCATTTTGTTTTTATTTAATAGAATATTTACAATTAAACGTCAAGTACATATAGGTCTTTGGAAAAGTAATTATAAAACTGCTTGGATGATTGAAACTAAATTAATTATATGTATTTAAACAGAATGCAACTCAATATAGTCTAACAAATTATTCAGGTCTATGATCATGTGGTTTGGTCTCATATCCATTTCCTATCGGATCTATGCATAATTTCTAAACATGAAATTTGAGGAGATTAATTTCTTCAAATAGATTATACGAAAGGACAAGAGCTTCTTCAGTAGGCCTAGCATTCACTCGATAAAAGTAATTATTCGGAGGAATAGTCATGATATTTACAAACATCATTGAAAACAATTCAAAATTGTCATGGCTGCCGTGTAATATAAATTTTGTTCTTTTCATGAGCACTCATGGATACATTGCTACTCAGCAATGCCTTCCACATCACGTGAGACAAGTAAACAAAAAATACATATCTTAAAAGGCGTAAAAGTATGAATAAATTGCTGCCTCCCATTTTGGTATTCATTGCTAGCACAAGGGCAGAATATGAGCATATTTAAGTGCATAAGAAGAAAAAAAAAAAGAATTTTAACCAATTACTTTGGTAGTTTAAAAATCAACTTGAAAATAGTGAAGTCATTATCTGTGTTGCTCTTCGTATTTTTTTCTGAGAGTGAAGACAATGTTTTCATTATTTGAGAAACAAAACATCAATGAATTAAACAAAACACTCTGGATTTGGGAATTAAATAATTTTGAACTAAAATGAATCTCTAAATATTTTTATAAATAATTCTTTGATATATTCTGTCAAGAAAATATGTAGAAAATTAAAAGCATAAAACTGTGATCAAAAACAGAGCTATATTTTCCTGTGCTAGTTGTGGAGAATAACAGATTTGAAAAGGTAGGAGATGAAATTTGGAAGCTGGCATGGCACATAGCACCTGTCAGGCTGATTTGATGATAAAATCCTTTTTGTAATATGAGCACAAGAATGCACCATGTATAGAGGAAAAAAAAGGATCATAATCTGGTCAATGCTGCCAGTGAACAAAACAATGACTTGTTGTGGTACAAACACAAACCATTGACCAAAACAGGCATCACTGTCCAATACCTCAAAAGGGGGCTTCAACAACCTACTGATAATGGCTTGCAACAATAGAAATATTAATAACAATAGCACCATGACAAAGATGACAAAACTAATGAAGTCCATGCCTATCCTTGTCTGTCCCAGCCAGGCTATTGGCCAACAGTGGAAGAAAAGTTGTGTAGATCCGCTTTGCGAGTGCCCATGTCGGCATACGCATAAACAGTGCTAGCACGATCCTGGACAGGCAAAATCGTCCGTGCCATAAGTTTCTTGCAGGGAGAACCACTGTCCGAAACCCATGGCGACCAAGTGCTGGCCTGGAAAAAATTAATGAATAATAAAATAATATGAAAGGAATATTATCTAATCATTAGGTTATTAGCTCTCTTAACAAAAAAAGAGCAAAAGTAATGTGAGCATATGATAAAAAATATGAAAAAACTAAAATCTCATCTCCCTTAATTGTTCAATGTCAAATAATGTCTGTTCACTCAAACTCCACTTATCACCAAATCTTTTAAATTATCAAACTACAATCTTCCCAATCCAGACTATTTCTTGTGATACTCATGGACAATAATAATATACGGTACTAATGCTGGTTTATTTAAAAAATACAAGAGGCTAAGCAAATCAAATAAGAATAGATAAATGGCGGATGGGTTCACCTCTAAAGCCCTACTGCCCTATTACACTATTATGAGAGAAAACGATTTTATGCATTTAGTGTGAAGCAGGACCAGGATATTTCAAATTCTGGCTATTGTACTGAATTGAGAGATGTGATACTTACCTACAAAGCTTTTCATCCTCTGGAATGTGGTGGCATATTTCTTGGCCTTTATGTAACTCTCCTGTCTCAAGTCGTCACGCCCATATTTGTGACATACTTGTTGGAACAGTTCAAATAAAGACAGTTTGGAAATCCGAGATTGCATCACAGTCTCGAGGGGCCTGGATAAGGAAGAAGGAAATTCAAAGTGATTTCTTGTTTTTAAGAAGATCATAAGATGTATCTTCAATAAATCTTGTACTTATACAATCCTCCATCCTTTTCTTCTTCTTTATTTCCTCTCAATGTGTTTTCCAAAATATTAGGACATAAGTCAATCTTGAACAGATTGCTGTAATTGCTTTCAGTTGTTATCTACAAAATGACTTTTCAATAAATTTTAATTCAATTTACTTCCTATGCATGATAAAGGTTAATCTTTGGTTGGTTCTTTTTTTTAAAGAAATCAACAAACTAAAATGGACAAAATCATTGTCACCCCACTATAGAAAGAACTCATGACACTTACTCCATATTGACTAGACCGGTAATGGCATCGATAACTTCTGCGTCCTCATCACCCAATGTCCAGGTGATACAGTATTGTTTGGACTTGGTGATGTTGTAAGTGTCAGACAAATCATCATGGGGATAGTGGATCTCTGGAGTATTCAGGCGGAAAGGTCTCTGGATGACTTCATGGAGTCGGCCACATTTCAGACGTCCACTGATGGCCCTGGGAACATGTCCCCTTTGATCACCTGTGTGACTTCCTGAATAGTAGGCACAAGGCAGAGAATTGATATTTTCATAAGTTTAGTCTAAATTGACTTAACGGGGGGCCCTAATAGGGAAGCAAAATAGCCTACAACATTTAATAAAGATAAAGGTTTGCTGATAAAACTGCACACTGACTATTGGATGATTTAAAATAGAAAACAAGGCTCTAAGCCCAATTTAAAAATAAAATTAATTCCTTTAACCAATAGCAGAGATTTCAAAAGGGATTGTAAAACAAATTAGAAATAAAATATAAATATATTATTGGGATGATTTCAAACTTATGTCTTCCTTCATTACCTATTCCTTACCTCTATCCTATTTATTCTAAATTATTATTGACAGGAATAAAGTTTTGTACAAACGAGTCATGGTTCACTTTACAGCTAAGCTTTATATTACTATTTATGCGTTGTAACATTTAAATCGTTTGGCACTTAATTTTAGAATGTTCTGCCACATAAGTTTAAATGGTGATTACATTTCTATATAAGGTCAGTGATATTGTGTGAATTGTAACTCGGAATCTATCGTGTTAAACTAGATGCAATTTTAGCCAGCCACTGTGTATCATTGATCAAGTAAGGAGCGGATCGTTTTTTCAGTATCATAGAATAACCTTTTTTAAATCGAGACATCCATATTTATACAACCGTTCTCCAAAGGATCATACGACGACACACTCACTGTTTAAAGTCAGGTATTCAAAACATTCTAATGTACCCTTAATAAGAACGAGGACAATCCACGTAATCTATTGTTATATTATATTGACTGCCCAGATCCAGGGGCATACGGCGTAGAAAGCAAGAAAGTTATAGATCCTCTGCTAAGATTACTAAATGTGCTATCACATCTAGCGTATGGAAATATATATATATATATTATTTACTATTATGGACTTGTTACACCCTTTGTAAGGGATATATTATATTGTTGAACTGACTTCAGCCTCATTTTATTGACTTACTTCATCATCGTACCTGTGTCGTCAGTTAACACTAATCTTCACCATCTACCTTAACCAACAGCAGAAAACACACCATACACAGATTCTTCACAACTTACCAAGCCATGCAGATTCATCTACCTGGCTATAGCTATGACCCAAGATCTGCTGGAACATTAACAACCTCTGAGCTCTACCCTGTGCTATATTATCCCCCTGACAATTAAACTGTTTATGTAAATTGCAACACAATAAGCATATGTGTAAGTGTAGTTTAAGATAACTGTCCATGAGACAGAAATTTTGAAGAAAAAAATATAATAATATGCCTCCCTGACCTATAACGAGAGAACTCAGGTAGATGGGATCCAGGAAATGCGAAAGAAGGGCCCCTTGAACACCAAGCACATTCCAGCGGCAAATCTTGTCAGAGCAAGTCATAATGCGAAGACGTTCCTTGCCATTTGCTCCAGCTGCCACAGTGAAATCTGTTGGGATGGCTCCCTCGCCTGAAGGATAAATAAATTATGATTGAACAAAATTATCTTGAGAGGCAAAAGCCTTTAGATTATGATGTCCTACTAGATACCTATATTTATAGATAATAAAAATTTTTCTAAAATATTTGTTCATTCTTATCATCCATACTACTAATGCATGTACCACCAACAACAGTGACAAGAATTATATTATTATAAAGTGACCACTGGTTGCTGCAACAGCAGCAGAAAAAAACAACAACAATATTAACATTTAGTATGGCAACAAATACAACACAAATCAATGTTGACATGAATAATATTATTGTTCTAATAATATAAGATTTGATCTTATATTCCAACAAAGTTCCGTGCATCTCTCATTAATGTTAACAATGCCTGTTAATGCCAAATGTAAAATTGCGATTATAAAGAGGATGAAAGCATGAGGCATTTTACCATCATCGATGATAGTCCTCAGTTGCCCTTGTTTCCGGATGGCTCTCATCTTGTTGGGAAAGTTGCTGATGGTGGGGAAGGCTGCAGCATCTCCACATGGCGGACGGGAAATGTAAAGGTGAACTTGGATTTTATCCCTGAATTGAAGAAATCATCTACATTAATCAGGAAGTCCATGGAGTCCATATAATATATAAATAAGTACAAATTCATTCCCTCTCACTCTCTTTAAGGAAACGGGGTTGTTTGCCGTAATTACATGTGTATTAAATGGTGGTCACTATCTTTTCCTTGGTAAGATGCATTGATGAAGTTGAGGAATTGGGGGGGGGGGTCCGCAAATTAGCGTTAAATTTCTTCAAAAAGATAGAAGTGACCAACGGCAGCTTAAATACTAGTACTTTGGTTTCAGTTGGACGATTTCTGACGATAACGTCATGTGTAACTGCAACATGCCCATGGTTTTTAATTAATCTAGAAAATGTAAGAAATTTCTATATCTCTACCTCCATAATATCTTATCCCGTTGGTCCTCGCGTTCCAAATACATATTTTATTATACACTCTGTCCTTTTCCCCATCATCATCTAATCACCAGCTACAATGACTGTCTTCAAAGACACCCATTACACAGCCTGTGATTCATTAATAATCAACATAGGCGACATAGTTTCCTTGTAATAACTGTGGTACTCACCTGAGTTTGAGTTTACCACTGTCACTCTTGGTAAAGATTGGATGGGAGTTTCTTCCATCGTAAAGCAACAATTGCTTAAAGAGGTACCTGCCGCAGGAGAAATCATGTGTTGTAAACATGTAACTGACAGGAAAGCATGACGTGCAATGATATAATAACAAATTTATAAATGAAAAAGAAACAACCTTCAAACGAAAGGTATTCAAGGAGAAACCGGAAGCGATGATAAAGAGGAGAGAGAATGTGAAGGGAATCGGAGAGGCAGAGAAAGATAGAGAGAAGGAGGGGCGGAGGATATAATTTATATATACATATATATATATATATATATATATATATATATATAGTGAGAGAGAGAGAGAGAGAGAGAGAGAGAGAGAGAGAGAGAGAGAGAGAGTGAGAGAGATAATTAGCTGCCTTGAGGTCGACACCATCTTAATAGGTACCATTGTAAAGTCAGCCAGTGTCCAGATCTAGTTCTATTTTAATATCCGTGCTATAAGGTAATGATATTGTCAATGGAAGACAACCCAAAGACTTGGTGGGGCTTTCAAGGGGAGTGAAGCCAGGCCAATGTTTGGGCTAGTCAAGGAAAGACAAGGCGGCGATTGGTGAGGAAAATTTGATTATCGATTTCTTCATTCACTCCTTTTGCCATTGCAGTTCAAATTGGGTACCCCGGGTGTCAACCCTGAAAGGATGGTCTCATCGATTTGAACTATAATTTTGCATTTTGTTTCAACCCTACTTTTAGTCTTGAATGAACTTTTAGATTTTTATTTAATTTTATTATTTAAAATTTTACACACTGTTAAAACAGTTTGATTTTTTTCCCCCATCGATTTGAGGAATTATTTTGCATTCTGTCTCGAACCTATTTTAGTTTTAGAAAAACTAAATAATTAAATGATAATTTTTTATTCCTAATGGTTTTTGTTTCATCGATTTGAAGAAGTGTTTGGCATGCTGCTAAGTTCTCTTCAACCAGTACATCAAGAGAGAGAGAGAGAGAGAGAGAGAGAGAGAGATAGAGAGAGAGAGAGAGAGAGGAAGATCGAAAGAGAGAGAGAGAGAGAGGTAGATCGAAAGAGAGAAAGAGAGAGAGAGAAGGGAGAGAGAAGGAGAGAGAGAGAGGAGAGAAATAGCGAAAGAGAGAGAGAGAAAAAAAAAGGGGGGGGGTATTTGGAGGAAGGAGGTGAAAAAGTCATTAATCTTCTTTAATCAATCATTAAATATGTTTTGTGTTTGTGTGTTTGTCGGTGTGTGTGTGTGTGTTTATGTTTGTGTGTGGTGTGTTTGCTGTGTGTGTGTGGTGTATGGTGTGTGATTGTGTTTGGTGTGTGTATGTGTGTTTGGTGTGTGTTTGTGTGTGATTTCAGTATGTCTCGGCAGAGTTGGACCCAAATTCAACAATTTCAAAGAAATGACTGGTGGTCCCTGGAGTAACGAAAACCAATGTCTTCTCTTGCTACCATGAATTCTCCGAACCTCAACTTCTACTTTCTTTTCAAATATATATGCCTCTTCTCTGTCTCTCTCTCCTCCTTATCCCTCTGTTCTGTCTCCCTCTCTCTCGTCCTCCCCCCTCTCGCCCCTTTCCTAATATCTCTCTCTCTCTCCCTCCCTCTCTCTCTCTCTCCCTCTCTCTCTCTCCCTCTCTCTATCTATCTCTTTCTCCTCGTTGTATTTCTCAATGCTTCAACCTAACCTATCTAACCACCTATTCTTCCATCTACTTTTCTATCCATGTTTATCAGTCCGACAGCTTTTGTTTACGATTTAACTACTAAAACCCAACCGTTATTGTTAATTTCAGACAAATCTAGATCAGAGCCTGGGGTTCCCAATCATTTCATTTCATTGCAAAATTCTCGCAACCCCTATATCTATCTTTAAACATTCGATATCATTCATTTATTGAATTATTTGATTTTTTATATCTGTTGTGATTAATTACCAAATTCAAAGTTTTGCTCTCTTTTTTACCATAATCAAATTTTTTAAGGATATTAAATTATTGAATAAGATTTAAAATGTTAAATGTGCTGTATTTCATTTATATTTTTTAAAATCATATTTACATAATGTATTTACATTGAACTGACATTTTAAACATTGCCTTTTAACAATATTGCAGAGACACACATCGATGAAAACCCTGAGATCACTGATAATGGTGGACAGGGTTTAATTCCAAATAAGTAACAACAAATTTGCTCTCTTTAGAAAGGTGATCTCGCACCTCTAGTTGGAAATCCCCGATCTAGATAAAATGATAAAACACACAACTTAAACGGATCTCAGAAATTTCAGAACTCTAAGCTCACGAAAGAAATGCCTGGTTTGCTTTCACTTCAAAGATAATTAAAACAGCCGAAGCTTCGAGGTCGGGGGACACTGATAGCGCAAATCAATAAGTTAGTCAGTAATGTCAGATAAAATGATCATAGATAGATAGGAACAAAATTCCGAATACTAGCAGATATTTCCATCTGGATAACCATGAGTCTTAACTAAGACATTGGTACGTACGGTGTCAAGCGATTCGTGGAGGTGGAAATTTATTCACGTAAAAAACAGTCACCGATGGCGGTGATTTATTATCAAATCCTGTCTATTATGAAGCATCCATTGCTGTTTGGGTTTTTTTTGTTTTTGTTTTCTTAAAGAGTGAGTTATTGCCCCTGGCGTGTTGATCAATTTTAAGAGTTGCCGCCCTTCCTTATAGAAACCGAAGTGAAGCTGTTTTACATTCATGGGTCTTGTCAACCCACCAGGAGATTGAAAAAATAATAAATTGAAAATAAACCAAACCCCAAAAAATGTAAAATAAGAAAGAAACTATTAAAAAGTTAACCTAAAAGAAACGGAAGAAATAGATTAGTAGAAAAAGTCTGGAGTGGGAGTTGAACATAAAATCTTTTATGAGTTTTAGTATTTGTAAGATGATTTAAATCATAAATTATTGGTGGGACGAAGTTCATAGTGTACTCTTATGGTTGTTTGGTTTGGTTTATGGTATTTTCTTGGTTTTATGGTTTTTGCTCTTTATTTCTAAGCAGTTCTTTTAAAAAAAAATAAAATATATATATATATATATTTGTGCTTTAGTTAAAGGGGGCGCGAACAGCTCAGTGATTAAGGCGCTCGACTACCAAGCCACATGTCCCTGGTTCAAACCCGTGCAGGCTTGAATTCGAAATCCAATTTATTTCGGGTTTCCTTAAAAGTTGCCAGGATAAAGTGTGCCAAGTCCTATCGGAGACGGACTATAATATCGTAGGTCTCAGGTGTATAATATACGCATGTAAAAGAACCCTTGGCTGTTTACAAGGCAGTCTAGGAAAACCCTGATATCACCAAAGTAGTGGACATATGATACAATTCAATACAACAACAACAAACAACGGTACTATACATTATGTACATTTAGATTGCAAAACAAAGGAAAAGTCCCATGGTATTACACTTAGATAACAAAACAAAGATTAAATTTTATTGTAAAGTACACTTAGATATAAAAGAAAGATTAAGTACCACTGATAGTACACTATCATAAACAAGGCAAATAAAGACATTGTTAGACTGGTAGTATGATAACACATGTATTTGATCACAAAGCAATAAGTTTTACTTGTAGTTCATGTAGATATAAGATAAACAAAAAGAAAGTTAAAGTTAATTTGTTGCTACATGGAGGAAAACAGAAAACCACCAAGTGATGATCCCCTTGCTATTTGGCTCGCTTTAGTATCCAGAGATGAGCAACGTCAAAACCCTTTTAGAATAAACCCCTTTGGCTTGAACCACTTGAGGGTAAACAACAGCAATATGAGAACGGAAATAATCTCTTGGCCTTTACTGGTCCTTGTGGCTACTTTGTGAAAGAACATTAATATCCCGATGATGGTAAGAACAACAACGAATGTTTTGATGCACACTTTGAAACAAGTACTGATGTCTTTGCTGTCTTCTGGCATATCAAAGCTGTCATCACCACAGGCCAATGGGTCTTGAGACGCGGGGAACATCGTTTTTCTCACTGGTCCGTTGTCTCTATAGCCAGCTGTTCGATTGGCCAGAGAGTATTCGTAATTTTGTCTGCTTACCATAAGTGTAACTTTTCGAAAGTATTATGGAATGATATTAT
Source organism: Aegires albopunctatus (assembly GCA_032466395.1). Taxonomy (NCBI): domain Eukaryota; kingdom Metazoa; phylum Mollusca; class Gastropoda; order Nudibranchia; family Aegiretidae; genus Aegires; species Aegires albopunctatus. The sequence goes on along the minus strand of JASKDV010215011.1, from coordinate 1,093 downwards.
TATGAGTCAATCACCATGAGAGCTCGATAAGTTAGAACAGGCGCTAATGATGATTTTTTTTAATCGATGAATCGAATTCTGAATTTTGGCAGCAGGTTCTGTCAGTGAGTTAACAAACTGTTGTCTTTATGGATGAGAAGGCGGTAGCATGCTGTGGAAACGTGTCATCGTAGAATTTAAGGCCTCTATTATCTGTGTTAAACAAAGTAATAATATCACATATTTGATTGAAAATAGTAATTTAAATATCTGCAAGGATTCTTGATTTCGGGTTAAGGTTTATACACAAATAAGAAGCTACCGGTATTAAAAATGGGTCATTGTTGTCTTTCCTTGTCATTTTGTTTCAGCTATAATTTGTATTATTTAATCGCCCCTATGGTTGTTGATGTTTATTGCTTTCTCGATAAATATTTGACTTGTTAAATTTTGTAATGCTTATTATATATATCAATTTATCACTATTATTACAAATATTTGCTGTTAGGATGGGTCTACAAAAGGTCTGGGGGGTAGGAGATGCTTTAAATATGATAAGTTTTAATTGGTCATCCTCTTTTTACCTACATTTGAATAACACCAACAGAAATTTAAGGAAGATTATATTAAAAACCTAAAACCTGGAATAATCTTAAATTAAAACCAAAACAATCACAATCTTAAAATAGTTTAGATAGCCATTGACATAGAGCTGTATGATTTTGATAAATAAATTCCTGTCTTTAAGATTGTTTATATATGTTTGAGTAGCATTTGTAAATGCCCATGTCTTATTTCATTAAGCAAAATAATCCACATAATCATCTTCTGTCATGTATTGTAAATAACATCATTAAAATTGTGGTTATTTTTATTAAGTACTAGCAGAGTACCCGGCGATGCCCGGGAAAGAGGAAAAAATAACTAAGTTAAAAAATTAGTTGTAAGTGATTTTTTTTTTTTTTTTGCTATTGAACCAGTGTCCCCCAAGTGAACCACGAGTGGCCTCCATATGACACAATGATGTCATTTATAAATTACAATTAGGCCTGGTTCGAATGCAGACAGCACATGGTTCGGTTAGGTGACACTGGTTCAGATGGGGGCCCAACTC
>JASKDV010214989.1:0-10110 GCA_032466395.1 Aegires albopunctatus | reverse complement strand
CATAATATCTATTTATAGCAGCGTTGGAAGTGGCGACTTCACTTTGGGTGGGAGCCATTATGTCTTGGCCCGTGTGTGGGCACAAATGAGATCGCTAACGGATGGGGTCTTGAGACCATCTTGAGACCGATAACTGCGTGGTGAGTGACGCCCTTTATGCCTATAGCGAAGCAAGGTAAACAATGAACTGAATTGACTTGCCGCCCTAACATCGCTGCTCACATCAATAGTGTGTCATTCTTGCTTCACTAAAATGGGCATAACTTATTATTGACTGGACCGATCTTATTGAAATAACGTTCATTCACTTTGTAAGAAGTTTGTCTTACATAACAATTTGTTTTTAAAGTGATAACCCTCGAGGTGGCCAGTTCATTTCTTTGGGACACCCTATAATAATACACTACTTAATTATAATATACATTTAAAAACTATTTTTGGTATTTAGTCTAAAGCCCACCACACACTACGCGGATAAAGTGGCAGATTTGAACTGTTAAGTCATAAGACCTCGATCATAGTGGCAAAATAAAGACCAATCTCGAATCTACTTAATTATTTCAACGAACGAAAGTAAGCCATGATGGAGTAACTGGTAGCATGTATTCTTTTCATATTTAAAAACTCTTGATTTTTCTGCCACTGTAATCGTGACCTTACTGAGAGATCACATTTGGAGATTTTCATTTAGGATATGTTGTGCATGACATATATTTTGCTGCTATTGCTATTCTCTTCCGGGAGCAGTCTTGATTATCCTGCCACTATGATCGCGGTCTTAAAACTGAACGGTTCAAATCTATCATTTTATCTGCGTAGTGTGTGGTGGGCATTATGGAAGCGATTTGATTTACTAATAACTATGAGTTACCTTGTCTACCATGAACAGAGTCAAAGCATCGAGGTCCAGTTATAGAGGATTCGTTTGGTATCCGTATTATAACCATATTACATATAACCATATTACAATTCAAATCAAGGTAGTGTACACACAATTTGTCTGGCTGATACAATGTTGTGTAAACGAGTAAGGCTCTTTACACACAATTCCTCACACAGTTGTAAATGTGAGTTACTTGACTATGGGCAGAGTCAGGCGTGATATCTGCCCTGGCAGTGCGCGAGAATAGTTCGCTTTTCAAAAGTATGCAACGGTAACTAATTTAGCGAGTTGAGAAAGATTTTATATCACCAACAGCAGCAACAACAATAACAAAGTACAAAACGTACAGAAAAGACATCATCATTTGCGTCATAAAGAGTCAAGAAGAAAAATGGGATAACTGATTTTTTTTGTAAATAAGGAAATAAAAAATATTGTTAAAATTCATAATATTATCAAAAATCATGTTTTGCTTTTTGCTGTTTTTTAATGTGTTTTTTTTTAATTTTTAAAAAAAGAGAGATTTAATTTATTTCTAATTCGATAAAGCCCATACAACCGGATCTCATTTGGTTTAATTAGCGTAGTGTTGAAAATCACATCCCGGACAAGACGCCAGTTTTTTGCAGGTTTTATCCCCAGCTTTTCACAGTTACCCACTCAATACATGGATGATGAGTGAAGTAAATGGAACAAGATCTTTCACCTAAAAACACGTCGCTAATGATCAGTTATCAAGAAATGTTTGCCCATAGCAGGATGTCCCAGAATGTCAATGCCACCTAGCCTTCTGGTGACAATAAATGAACTAATGGAGTCTTCTCATGTTTGAAGCATTAACAACAAGGCTACTGAGACCACAGCCAGACATGTCGAAGGCCATCGACATAATTAACAGAATGAGGCAGGACATTAATTGAGAAGGAAAACAAAATATTTGGATACTAAATTCCGTCGTGACCCAATTTTGAACTTTAAGGACATGACTAAAGTAAACTGACTAACTGTTCTCCATAGCGGATTGAACATCCCTCCATCTGCATGCAATATTTTTCTCTCTGGCATTTTTATAAAAAGCAACAATTCCTCTTCGCTCTACCTAATTCTGCAACTTAAGACTAAGAGGGTTTTATTTTTAAAAATCCAAACCATCTTTCCAAAGTTATATTTTAAAGTTCATGGCTCAGGAATAAACTACTAATTCATGAGCTAAAATTGCTCACAGAGAACTATGTTCCACGATACTGCCTATTTGCAAAGCTTGGCATTTTCAGATTTACTGTACTATATAATAATATTAATAAATGGTCAACCTTTGATTATTATGACTAGGGGCCTAATTTTGGGATGGATCAAAGTTGATGGATGAATGAGATGCCTTTTAACAGTCAAAAATGCCAAAAATAAAATAAAAAATCTTTTAATTAAAATGATGACTTCGTGTTATCCAAATAGGACCAGATTTGGTTTGAATTAACCGAGATTTTATTTAAAAGCCAAAGAAGAAAAAAAAATCTTTGACTTAGTGGCAACTTCAAATTATCAGAGAATTTGAATTACCGGTATCTGAGTTTGAATTAAGTGGATCCCACTATACCAAGTTATTAGGCATGAAATGATATATTTAAAAAATAAATCCAAACAGCGTGTCTTTTTTTGTCATTAAACTTTATTTAAACACCAGACTCTCTGTACAGTTTCAATATTGCTGTCATAACCCTTTACATTAATGAAAAGAAAAAGAAAAAAAAGAATAATATAACGCTGTCAAAAAGTGATATGGAAAGAGAAAGCATAAGGTTAATAGGAATAAGTAGAGAAGTAATAATAAATGCTACAGAAGCAATTTACTGCATGAGGGAGCAACAGTTTTGTTATCAATTGCCTTATATTAACAATATGGTTCCAATTGACGGACATCTAAAACAGACAAATAGAAATACTTTGGAATTCTTGACCAGGTGGCAAAATAATAGCCAGAAATCATCTGACACTCCTTTTTGGCAAAGTAAACTCTGGTGATTGACAATGTGTTCTTTTATTTTGAAAGGCTAGTAAAATTTTCTATAGACTTTCCAAATGAAATCAGAAAAATAAATTGCTTTAGCAAAGACAGACAAAGATTCTAGTCACTGCTTTTTGCTTTGGAGGATGGCGGCAAGCATAGCATTGCCTTGGTTTAAAAAGCAATATTATTTGACTGCTTTTTAAATTCCTTATAATCTATAATAAGTTGGTGGTCATTTTCTCGATTATCTTGCAACCCCATTTGATTTGATATACTAAAATTGTACAAATTCATTACTTTTCCCAATTTTCTTTTATTTAAAATGTCAGAATTACCTCTGACTGTTCTCTCTGAAAAAAAAATGTCCATGCTTTTAAGTCTAGAGAACTTTTCCGAATGCCATTCAGCAAGCAAAGCTTGTAAAAGGCAAGAAAATTATCTTTTTGGAAAGGCTACTAAAAGTACTAATCAGCTGAGTTTACTTTTAACCATTTTGAACAAAGAAGTGTTGTTGCTATGTGCTTTTGCTCTCAACATCAAGCTATCATTATGAGGGATAGGAATAGGTTAAAGTACCTTATAAACATTTCTTATACCAGGTAGTATTTTATATAATAATCCATATCGTATCATTCCTTTTGACAACAATTCATTCATATACACGAATAATGCAAGTTTATATGATGAAGATGACAATCCATAATCTATTATTTATAGAAGGACTACTAGTTTACATAGTAATAAACAGAATCTTGAAACATTAAAATGACAACAGGAACTTTATTATCACCAACAATAACCATATCCATATGTAAGACGCTGTGCATATTTGAAAATCTTTGAGGGATAACACATTATAATATAACACTGGCAAAGAAGAGATACTTCCTGGCCTAGAACAGGCGGGTTACACTTACAGAGGAAGGGTTACTGGAATTATGAAGACAAAAATAAGATATATATAATTATGTATTATAAATCTTTTTGTTGATTAAATATATGGAAATATTTATATCCAGCATTCAAATCAATACCTCCTACCATCTAGAGCATTTAAAATGATAAATACACCATTTATCAGGCACTAAATGTTATGAAAAGGTAATAAGTAAAGTGAAATCGATTTTGTGGTACAAGGGAGGACTTACTTATACTATGTCATTATGAGAAAGTGCCATGTTCTCAATATTCTTTCATCAGAGAGGAATAATTAAACTCCATTAGTGAGTCATTCATATTGAAATTATTATGTGCTGCACTCCATGATTACATGCAAGGACAGTTTCTCATATCAGAATGCCCAGTAAAATGATTATATTAGCTGCTAGACAAATCTTGCTTTGAAAGCAAAATAATTTGAAGGCATAGAAAAACAAAAATCTTCCTCTTTTCATATGCAATAATATTTCTTTAAAAAAACAATTGATTCACAAAATATTTTTTAAAAACCATTAATGTCTATACTGAATTAATACTATTATAATAATTCAATTTGAATATTAAAGGCTTAAACAATCTGTAACACATTTGCTCTCAGTTACATCAAAAACAATTGTGGCTACTTAATACAAACATCTTGTATACACACAATCAGGATGGTCAAATTAAAAAAAATCAAATAGGGTGGGGAATGCAGGAGAAAGGAACAAATATTTTGAATCGATTCTTATCCCCCTGAGGTAAAAACAAATACATGGTCCTGTAACTGTATCACACGGTTTTCCTTTCATAATTAAATAATACATGGCACTCTGAACATATAATTAAAAAAAATAAAATATTTAATATGATGCAACATGCACTGGAATGCCTTTTACTAAAATCCTCATTATAATGAAATATCACATTAAACACTATAATTGCTCAGATGAGAATTGTAAGAGGAGACTATACCAACAAATGTGGAGGGCATAGCAAGACACGGCGTGAACTCTTATTTAGAGAGAGGTTTTCACTATTGCTTGAAATCTTTCCAGATAAAGAATATTGAGATTTATAGCAAAAAGCATTTCAACATTAAGCTCACACCTCTTGCATACTATACTATTGCATGATATTAAAAGATATTGAAACAATTCTCCTGCAATTTTTTCAGATATAATAAATAAAATCGATTGATAAGTTACGGGGAAACAATAGACATTCCAGTGCATATTGTTCTCATATCTATTTTTCATACTACATTAAGGTCTATCAGAGGAGTGAATACCTTTTAACAAGTAGGCTACTTGTTTTGCTTTTTTATTTATTTACTTATATAATTAGTTTTTGGGGACCTTTTAAAGTGTTTTTTTTGTTGGTTTTTTTATTTTAATTTTTAAATTATTTTTGGTCCAATTTTTTTTATCTTGGCTTTTGGTTTTTTCTTCCATTTTTTTTTAAAAAATTATTATCAATTTTTTATATATTTTTATTTTTTTAAATTTTTTTTTAGAAACACAATGTCAAAGGTAATGTATGAGATTAGCATTGCAACAATGTAATGAATCGCAACAATGAAAACAACATTTGAAATAAAAGAAACTTATCAATGCACACACACGTACACACACAATATGCAAAACCCATTAGAATTTTTAACCATATCCTGCCTTTATTTGCAATAATCCTTTTACCTTTATAGAATGACACACTCTCTAATACACACAAAGACACACATGTAAGAAGCAAAACCCATTAGAATTTTTAACAATTTCCTGCCTCTTTTTCCAATAATCTTTTCATTTAATTTTTTTCTTGGATAGCTCACACCGGTTATTACTTATTGGTATAAATTCTATATAGCAGCTTTTACATTGCTCTGGCTGTAAAAGCAATCATATCACCGGATTTATATTGTCTTCAGATAATGTCTGACATAATATCCTCAGAGCATGAGTTTTCCATTCAATGGAATAATTAATTAGGCAGGAAATAATTAAAAGTAGGACTGTAGACAATAACAGCAAATGTGAAATAATACATAAGTGTATTCACAGAGGGCTATGAATCACCATCAATTACAAACCCCTCTTTACAAAGGAAGTTGATTATACCAAGCTTTGGAATTTGCATTAAGCACACAAAATCTTATGTACTATTCTCTGTAAACATTTAAAACAAAAAATTGCCACAACAAAAATAAATAATGCCCATTAAATAAGGGTATTGTGAATACTACAACCTACAATTTTTAACAACGTTTATTTAAGAAATTTGAATTCTTTTATAATAATGATGTGTTAGTGGGCCTGTAAGCGTCTTAAGCACCATATCGGCATAGGTGTCTGGGGATTTGAGCCACAATCTAGAGCATTGTCATAGTTTTAAATAGATGCAATATAGATAAGCATTTCTTTACCAAAGAAAAGTCTTAAACCAAGTAAGCTAAAAAGCCATTAATACTTTGAAATAAAAATAAAATTACACATCAGAACAGAAAAAGGAAATTGCATTATCTTATTGCTTAAGGAGTCACTTGAGCAAAGGACATAAATCAAAGAGCACAGCATCATTGCAATTTGTAAAATCATGTAAATTATACACACACACGCAAAAAAAAAAACAAAAAAAAAAAAAAGGCTTGGAAGGAAGGTTTTCAAGAAAAAATATTTTATAGGGAAATTCCTGGCATTTTTCATATTTCAAATTCCATAGCCTTTATACAAAATAACTCAGGGTATAATTCTACTGCAAAGCATCAGGCTTAAGACATCTTCTTACTTCACAGAGGATAAACTTGTGCATAGAATTTTGTAATCCACATGCATATTCTATGTAATCATGTCAAGAATAAAAAATACAAATGATCATATGAAAAAATGATGATAAAAATATATTATTATGTGTTGTCCTCTTTAATGTTATCCCTTCTTCATCAAGTTTAATCTTTAAGTGAATAACAACTCTATTAATAATACAATTTTTAAAATTTTTAGAATGGACATGTTATCGCTTCATCCAACAATTAAAAGATTTGTTTAAAAATAAATGCAAGAGGGCAAATCATTTTACTCAAAATCTCTTGCCTTTTGATAAGAAGGGCATGTTTCTTATAGAATAGTTGCTTGAAAACAGACAAATAAAATCAATTGAAAATTTTGGATTTATTGACGGCAATTCGATAAGACAATATAAAATCAATCTAATCTTATAAATCTTCATCTAATAAATCATTTGTTTTGCTGACCTATAATACATGAAGAATTTTATCACAACATGCAAGTTACACAAAAGTTACACAGAAAAGCTGAGTTGATTTAGTAAATTTCTGTATCTTCTGAAGCTTTATCTTCTGGCTTCTTCTTTCTTTCCATTACTGAAATATCAGCCTAAAAAAATTGTGCTGATTTCAAAATATATGTTCTTTCATAACACTGATACTGTACTATCAAGACCATTTTTAAAATTGGATGAATTTTTATACACTGCATTTTGTGATCTAATCCTTCATATATGGAAGAAAGCATAGGCCATTCTTAAAAGGTTAAACAAGAAACATTGTATGTGTTTGCTTACATCCTTTTCTTATGGTGTAAATAGAAGATCAATATCACTATCTGAGAATGACACGTATCATTCAAATAAATTTCTGCAAGATGATAAAAATAAATAAAAATAAAGTTAAAAGATATTATTCCCTGATCATCTTTCACCACTTGTCTTTCATTTTTAGATGGAGGAATGCATCAAATTTATATCACTTCTTCAAAAATTTCTGATATAAAAATATAAAGGCAAATGATCCAGAAAAGGGTGGTTTCTGTGAACTTTTTGAGAACAGCCTAGGTACTCATATAAGGTCTGCAAAAATCATACTGAGCTACCAAAGTTACCAAATAACTTAGATATAAGAGGGTTGGTAATGAGTGATGAATGGCATAAAGGAAAAGCATAAGCAATGCCTATAAATGATTCATGAAAATGCCACAATATTCATACAAATTATTTGATTGCAAAAAGATATAATTTTTTCAAGTAAAAGTAGTTTCAAAAAGGAAAATCAATTTCCAAGAACTGAAATTCATAACAGTCAAATTGTTTTAAATTACTTATGCTAAAATTATTTGAAATAAGATTGAATAAAATTACTATCAAGCTTAATGGGGACTTTAATTTGATATAAATAAATTCTCCCTCCTTAAGTGCATGTATATATTAACAGATCTAGATTAAATGAAATCTAAAGATATGGTAAACAAAAAATAAAGCTATATCTATATTGATTCAGCTTTTTCACTAGTGTAATCAGGTCAGCTGCTTAACTCTTTGCAGGGCTGGTAGAGAGTTCACCCCCTGACTTAGTTGGTGAGCCGAACTTTGGTGGACTCATTGAATAAATTCCACGAGGCATGTCAGCTTCCTCCATTGACATAGATCGTGTTCGGCCAGGTGGAGTTCCAGTGCTATCAATTGAACATGACCTTTGCACTCTTGGCATGGGCACACCTCCCCCTGAAATAAAAGAATTGTTTTATAATCCTGATGATTGCATACATTTCTCAAGTTCAAATTTTCATAAGAACACAGATACTGCATCAGAATTAATCAGACCTTTTCTGGAAAAGAATAGTTCCACACTTAATCTACCATAGCTTAAAAATGCCCACAGACAGTTAATGGACTCATTAAAAGTAAGACTAGAAATTGTAATAATTGTCTAGACCTGTACAACATCAAGATATAACAACAGTCAATTTAGTTGTATAATGCTTAACATGCTTACCTAATCCCAATCCTTGGAGAAAGTACAGTAAACTTTCGGCAAATCTCTCCGGCTGAAAAGGAATATTCATAGAATGAGGTTGCGCTTAAATTTGCTCAGAGGAAAAGTGAAATTTGACACTATGACTACATATAATTGTGGAAATCACAAAATTATACCAATTATAGAAAGGACAAAAATGTTTATATGTAAGTTTGTGCATATCAGTGAATTTAGTGTGATATTGATGCTGATTTTAAAAAGAAAGAAACTAAAACTATGAGAAAATAAAATACCCTCTCTTCTATGACATTGGCAACACCATCTACTTCCAAGATCTCGCAGTTTGACTTATCCAACTTTTCCAACATGCGGGAGCGTAAATTATGCACAGTATGATTGAAAGATGCCTTACTTCCTGTCACCATAAGAATTCTGCATCTGAAAAAGCAAGGAAGAAAAAAATCATATAATAACTTAAATCAGACATTTATGCTTGCATTTTATTTGGTGAACTCTATATACCATGAAAAAATGTAAAATCTCTAGAAAGATTTGTAACTGGAAGTCGATTCAAATTAGGTGATCAAATGGTATTTTGATAAATATTCAATTCATTCACAAATTTTGTACGAAGCTTTAAAACTTTTCATTGCTTAAAACTTATACTTATCCATATATAAGTTAAAATGCCCTTACTTAATTTAAATTTTTTTTTTTTTTTCAAATGATCAAATGTTATCTCCTTGATAAACAATAAAAGTTGTCAAATGCCACCCTGTAATTTCATTAGCAACATTTTGGCTGAGGTGGTTCTAATAGGGATGGGATTGAGGACTTCTTTACTAGATGGTATCCAATATTGCCCATCCCCTGAATTATGATTGTGCCATGCAGATCCATCACCTATGTGGCAGGGATGAAAAGACTAAACATGGCAAACTGGGAAGAAGCTGAATAACATTTTACTTTCAGAGATATACAAACATTATTACTAACACTATACTATTACATTGGTTATGATTTGCATAAAAAATGAAAGGCTTCTTCTCATTGCCATTACTAAAAGTTTAAAATAAAGTAATGCAATGACATTTTGGTTAAATTAAAACTAGAATAAAAACAATACCTTAATTTGTGAACATTGTCAGCAATGTTGGATCTCCTGAAAAAGAAAAGTAAGTTTAATTAATAATATTAGTAATTATATATGTGGTATAATATTTCTTGGCGGGAAGAAAGACTTTCTACACAATCCTAAATGCTTTCCAAAAATATACATAGGTATAAAACCTGGGAGAGAGGAGTCTATCATGTCAAGTAGATAATGGGTTTCCAGCTTAACTGGAAAGAGGGAAGGAAGGGGGAAAATTTGCAACAAACTGACATTTCCTAAGCAGAATGAAATTGATCCTCAAATCTTTATCTTCACATTAAAGTATATGCTGCGTTTGTGTATGGGAGGGAGGGAGGGAGAGAGAGAGAGAGAGAGAGAGAGAGAGAGAGAGAGAGAGAGAGAGAGAGAGAGAGAGAGAG
>JASKDV010214978.1:0-10110 GCA_032466395.1 Aegires albopunctatus | reverse complement strand
TTCCCTGGTCGCCTCTTACGACCCGCACATGGAAAAGCGTTGGCCCTATTCTTTACCCCCGGGAACCACACGGGGATCAACTATCGGTGTTTGATTTTCTGTTGTAACAGTGTCTGTGATTTATTTCGCATTGGATATCTTATTGGAATTGTTACTCATTTGTTTTATATAATATACACCACTTGTTCACATCGGTGTTTGTAATCTAACTACATGTTACAACAGTTAAGTATTTCATTGTATCTGCATAATGATTTACGCTTGAACACCCACACAGAACTTACCAAGGAAAGACAAACACTTTCTTACTTTTAAAGTCAATTTAATAATCTAAAATAAAAAAATCGACTCTCATCATGGAAATGTCCCTCCATTCAAGCGAAGAATTTCCCCTCTTGGGTGGAGAATCCCGTTAGAATAGAGGAAGATAGTGGTATCGACATTGATACTAGATCTACCCTTCCTAAATTGTTCAGTGGATAAAGGATAAACTACATCCGATAGTGAAGATGATGCTTCGGTATGTAGATCTAGGGACAGGAGGAAAAGGAAACAAAAGAGAGGACAAAAACAATCTTCAATTTTAAAGCAACTTATAAAAAGAGTAAAGAAACTAGAAGGAGAGAGGGAAATATAAGAGCGGTCCTCCTCGTCCTCTTCATCCTCTCTCTCACTCTTCCTCCGCTTCATCAAGTCCTTCACCCTCCATATCAAAGGTTAGGAAAACCAAGAGACATGACAGCGCCACCAGTCTAAGTAGGGTCCAATTAATAAAAGCCAAAAAGTAAAAAGCAAGCAGACCACCTAGATCTAGGTGGTCGAGCCAAGCCAGGGGATGACTCAAACCCGAAAGATGAAAGATATAATTAAGAGGAGGTAATAGATAACCTCTTTGAAAAGAGTGGAAGCGAGATTGAGGGAGGGGAGTTTATAGGATCAGGCGATGAGGACGAAGAAAACGCATTTAAGAATGTGTGTGCCAAATATATATCAGACACCACGTTCATGAGTGGCAAAAACTGATAAATGATTAGAAAATTCTGGAAATGGTACAAGGCATGCATATAAAGTTTGAAGACGTGTATACAAAGAAAATTACATTAATGAAAATAATCAAATGGTAAAAGAGATATATAAACGTTCTTTAGAAAGATATGAAATAGGACACACTTATCTATTACTCTGTCAAGCAAAGAAAAAAGGCTTAGACTCATTTGATCAAATTGATTGGGTTATGCCCCTAATGAAAACAATTTTTTTTAAATGGAAATGGGGGTGGATTGGCCACAAGCTTTGAAATCCAACTACATGCATCACAAGTTAGGCCCTAGATTAAAACCAGTGGGGAAGTGAAGAGTGGGTCAACCAAAGCAGATGTGGTGTAGGAATGCTGAGGCTGTGCAAAGGTTGCCAGTGTGACATGGGCCAAGCTGAGGAGGAACTGCCAGAACTGAGTGTATTGTTGGAGCTTTGTTGCAGCTCTATGTTCCATATGGAATCAAGATGATTAAGTCAAGTAAGTTGAGATCAGGTAATGCATGATTTCAAAATTGATGCAGATATTGATCAGAAAAGAGCCAATACTCACAACACTTTTTAAACAATCCATCAAAAGAAAGACAATTTAGTTAGTTATTTGCAGTTTAAAGGCTCTTACAACCTCTAGGGTCATCTCATCACCCATGGAAAAGGTAAGATAGAAGAGTATTTATTTAAGCTGATACAATCACATAGTTTGTATGATAGTAAACATTTGGATTTTTCAATCTAACAACAAGTCCTTCTGATCTAATATAGATAGGAGGTTTAATTTTAAGCAAGCCATATCATTCAGGAATGATTTGATTGAGATTTTGAGATTATGTTGTTGACTTCAAATGTGATCTCAGGGTCCATAAGGAATTCTTTTGGTAGTAATTATTAAAGACACAGGACAATGTGAGGATTAAAGTAGTTGACAAGGAAAAGGAAGCAAATCACATGAGAATCTTCATTAGTTATACATATTAACAAAAATCAGTTATATATATCTCTTACTGAAAGAGGGCTTTTAAAATACCACTGATACAAGACATAGTTGATCCATATGTAATGTATATTTGTACATTTGGTTATTATACCCAGGCAACCATCAGTTATCTCAAGGTTTTAACTTTCATGGCACTCATGGGAATAATTTAATGCAGCCCTGAATATCTGACAAAATCTACATCAAGAACAGTCTTGCCATGCTGGGCAAACATTTGATCCATAAATAGAATCAACGTTGAAGATCTATGAAGGTGGAATTCCACCGACTTACTTAATCAATTTGAGTTAGGCAAAAACAAAATACAGTTTGATTTTAACCCTGAAGATTAATAAAGGTTTACAAAGGGGGCTTGCATGACAGGCACAAATCTGCATTCCAGTAATGGTTCTCTTTGCACATACTTTAATACATTTGAAGAAAACAGACAAAATCTCACTCCTACAAATGCCATCAGATTAGGTGAAAAATATATGTCACTTTTAAAGTTTTAAAATATTTCAAAAATTATAGCTTTGTAAATTTCAATGCTCTGCTATGACCATGAAAAAATTGTGCTTGGAAACCTGGTTTTTTCCTATATGATGAATAAATCAAATGAATTTAAAGAACAGGTTCTTCTTCTTCTTCAAATAAACTAATACAACTCAACTGGGTTGCGTATTACTGTCAATACGCAAAAAAAATAATATTTTTTAATTAAAAAAAAATAAATAAATAAACTAGAGCAGACTAATAGGCCTATATGTAGATGTAAGTATTTCACATTGTAGCTTATGTTTTAGATTATCAACACTTTCGCTACTTCTAATATTTGGATTCAATTTATTCCACAATCTAGCAGTGCTAAGGAAAAAAGAAAAGTTTATGGCAATCATTTTTAGAGATAGGGATGTTAAATGTCTGACTGTCTGAGTTCCTAGGTCTCCTTTTACTTTTGTTTAGTTCATTGATGGGGATATATATTTGATCGTCAATTGCTTTAAAGAATATTACATTTTATCTCTAGCTCTTTGTTCCTCTAAAGGTGTCCACTCCTACTGTTTCATGTATTGTGCTACTGAGCCAACGAGAAGAAGATACATTCAAATCAGTATCAAATTATCAAAACAGAATCGAAATCACGGATGTCACAATTGTTCGTAATTTTTAATCCTCCTGCGCAATAGTCAAGAGTTAAGTAAATTTTGATATAAGGGGGACTCGTTTAATTGATTTAAATGCGAAGTTAATGGATAACAATCACAACCAATTCTTTACAAGATTATTCATAAATGAAAACTTAGAAGAGTGAATGAAAGGAAGTTTTGGGTGATAAATAGCATGATTACCTGTAATAAAGATTCAATAGTACGCCATAAATGTTTTAATTACTACCCGCAGGAGGAAGAGCTTCAAAGCATTAAGGTAAGGATACAGGTAGAATAAGCTGCCCTTTAAGCCAAGCACTCAAATTGTTCTAAACGTCCAACTGGGATCAAAATCTTATTTCTGAACAAGCTCCACTATGGCAGGGCGTCCACTGTTGGTTTTAGTCAGTCGCGCATGTGACTAGCAGGCTAAAAACGTGACGTCATAGAAGAATAATCACGTTTTTAGCCTGACTCGGGTTGAAAGGTCAGCTAAACAAATTGAATTACATACAAACGAATCAAAAGTGGAATATATAATATTCAATCAAACAAAAAATGAACTGAAATCCGATGATGGACAAACCCTATAACAGGCTGATGACTTTCTGTATCTTGGATCATGGATTACATCAAGTAGTAAAGACATTGACGTCAGAATAGCAAAAGCCTGGTTAGCATTTCAGAAATTGACGTGCGTAATATTGAAATCGAAACTAAGCACGGACATCAAAATCCAATTTTTAAGAGCTAAGGTAGAATCGTCCCTTTTGTATGGATATGGATCAAACACATGGACCCTAACGGAGTCTCATAGAAGGAAAATAGACGGAACATACTCGAGGATACTTAGAGCAGTCAAGAACATATTATCATGGTGTGATCACATCAGCAGCAAAGAACTTTACGGCCGCCTACCAAAATTAATAACCACTATCGCCGTATAGAAGGGTACAATTTTGTGGCCATTTCTTGAGGAGCAATGGAGAATTAATCAGCAACGTTCTTCTGTGGCAACCAAAACATGGAGCACGATCAAGAGGAAGGCCGCGTCGAACATTCATAGACCAGCTGGAGGAGGACACTGGTCTCAATAGAGAGCTGTTACCCACAGCAATGGAAGATAGATGCAACTGGAGGAAGGAGGTCACTTACATCCGACTGAGGTCGGTGGAGTAAGTGAGTAAGAAAGAAACGAGTGCACTATTATAAGTCTAATTTTGAAAGATTTGTAAAAGCTTTTCGTCAACCAGAAAATAGCTCATAATCGACGTGTAATGTGCAACAAGTGTGTATAATCTAGACCCTTTAATAAATTCTGTATCTCGCTATATATAACATCAGGACAATGTCCGTTTTACTATCTATGTCATAAATAATGAAACACTATTCCATGAATATAATATCATATCAAAAAAGCAAGTTCCATTGATAATTAATAATATGCTGGAATGCCATCTGCTCCTGTAAGGTAATTCGAAAGTTCATATTTTATTTCATGAATAGCTACATGAAAATTAGTGTTGTTATCTGTACTTTTTGATGTGAGGAAAACGAAGGACCTTGCACTTACTGGAACCAAACCTGAAGCGTGGCCAGTGGAAAAGCACCACACCGACCAACCAAGATCGATCTTTAGGCCCTCCGATTTCACTTCGCCGGCAGAGGAAGTGCCGAGACCACACGTCTGCTTCTGAAAACTCTTACTAGAGAAGAAGGCTGGGCAATTCCCGCGCCCTCACCTACAGCGCCTCCTAGCGACATAGGGCCGGCAACTCTGTTCGACTTCGACCCGCTCAAACCATTGATAAATATTAATAACATTTGACATATATCATTTTTGCATTATTATTATCCCGTTTGTCTCTACTTTTTAAGGATTTTCCCATGGATGGAAGTGAGCCTTATGAATGCAATGTGCCTTGCCTTGTCTTGTCTTGCATATCCCGTAAACAAGGGTTGTTGTGGCATCACAGAAATTGCTCTGCCAGCTCACTCCATTTCTGGCGGTTTCTGGCGAGGGTCTGGCTTGCATCTAAAGCCATCCCTGTCTAAGCCTGGGTGTTGTCTATCCATTGTTTACTTTTGTCTGCCGGGTCTCCTTTTGTCATTGACTATGCCCTGAAGAATAATCTTAGCGTGGCCATTAGATCATATTATGTGACCATACCACTGGAGATTTTTGTTCAATTTAACACACTGACTTGTATATTACTCTGAGGATTATTATTGTCGTTTCTGTGATCTGTTAGTAAAGAGGAATTGTGTCCTCAAACCAAGATTTTAGCTTGTGACCCTATTAATAACAAAAAAAGGCTTTGAAATTTGGTCAACTTGCCATAACAGAGGTTTCTCAGGATAATGTTGCCATTCACCACGTTTTCTCCTCCAATTCTGTACTACACACTTGAGTATGGGAGGTCAAAAGAAGTTAAATTACTGCCAACGAAACAAGGTCAACGGTTTAAGAATAAAAGTAAAATTCACGTTCAGAAACCTAGCGGGTTACAAATATGGAGGACATTAAACTCCAAACTTTCATAAACAAATGCTTACGCCACATTCAAATGATCCAATGGTCAGAAAATATCACAAACTTTATCAAATCTTTGGTATGTGACAAAACAAAGGCTCGTTTGTCAGGGGAACGCCCAAAGAAAGTGGGGCTGAGTGCAGGCAACAATTTTAGAATGTCGAACAACAATTTGTTTCAAGGAAGAAGAAGAATAGACAGACATAGGAAGTTACGAAGAAGATCTGTCAGGCAGGAGGCTAAATTTTGCAGGCCAGTCATGCACCGAATTGTCGAATGTGCCAAAAATCTTCACCCCACCTCATCTCACCTCACCTCACCTCATTATCCTGACCTGGGGTGGTCGTAGAGGAGACATGAGAGATGCTTCAGTAGTCAGAGCTCTCCAGACAGCACGGTCTTCTGCTCGTCTTATTAGGGTTGGACTGTCGAGTCTGCTGGTCCAGTCTTGTATGTTATCCAGACAACATTTAGCCCGTCTTCCCATTTTCCTACCTCCTTGTAGCGTACCCTCGAGCACCGTCTTCGAGAACGTGTTGTGTCGTGATACGGGCCTATACCATGCTAGCTTTCTACGTCGTTTCACGATCAGTAGCGGTTCTTGTGTCCCATGAAGAACTCTTCATGAGTAGGAGAAACTTCGTTCCCTTCCTAAGTTGCAGTAAAAACAAGTCAATTTGCACTTGAAGGAAGCTATAAATAAATTGTTGGCCTTTTTTTTCTTTTTTTTTTTTTTTGTGCCTTCACAGACAATCTGGTAACATGTTGCGTTACGCCTGGCAAACTGTATTGAGGAAGTGTGGTTGCCCAGGCATACTTCCTTCCCCTCGCTCAGATTATGACTTTTCCTACTTATTTCAGAGGAGAGACAACGTTAATACGTTGAGTAGAAGAAGTTTGTAGATGATTACTCTAAATACTCTGATAGACCACGAAAGGAATTTAATTTTGCTCGCGTAGCGGCCAAAACGGTTTGCTCCTATCGACTTTCAACCACTGAGGGTTTTTTTACATGCACAAAAGCACATGGCACCTCCGACTTTATCGTCCGTCTCTGATAGGACTAGGCACTTATCATTAATTATGTCCTACCTACCATAGGAAAAGGGAACGGAAAAAAAAATTTAATCGGATTTCAACGTCAAGCCTGCACCCACCAGGATTCGAACCTACGACCATTTCGACTTCGTAGACCACCGACCTACTGAACTGAGCTAAAAGTTCACGATAATATTATCGTCAACAAAGGAAAGCAAAGAGAGCAGGGGTAAATAAACGAGGTCCTCGCATCACACGACAAACGGTTGCTAGTCTAAAAATAATAAAAAACAAAAAAAAAAACAAACAAGAAAACTTTAAAAACCCCAGAAAGACAACAACAGAAAGATTCAATGAAAGAAATCAACAACAATAGATCCAGTCACACTCTATAAATAATCGACCACCATTGTTTATGATCTCATAACTCAGGTATTGGAGACATAAGAATATTATAAGATGTTCAACACTGGATGGTCAATGTTCTTAGATGAAACTCTTTACTGGCATACCATCCCCCCTCCCCCCCCCCTTCTTTTTTTTTTCTCCTAAAAAATATTAGATAAAATAAAACAAAAACAAACGAGAAAGCTCTTGTTTATTTCATCCCCAAACGAATGGTTTCACGGAGACCTAGGTCACACTACTTACCTCTAAGAATAATCAAATCTAGATCTAGACTACCCCTCACTACCATGAAAATGTGCAACGGTCTCCAAAAAGAAGTAGAAGCGATTATACTGATCAAGTTCCTCAGAATTGGATCAGATCCCTCGAGCTGTGTTTCATCATCTGCAAGAATATTAGCTTCCAGCGTCCAGTAATAAAGTTATTGTGTGGCCTTAAATATGGTAATTATACCTTGACATCCGGTTTACCTTCCCTCGAGTTTTCACCTGCGGCAAAACAATGTATCGGGGTGTGGTTGTTTTTTTTAAAAACATTATTTAATCTTCTGACTAAAATCTATTTAATGTTAGGTTATAAAAGAATATCCCTTCATACAATCCTTTGATATTAAGTCAATTCAAGTCTTCTTTTAGCTCGTAATTCAGTATACATTATATTTTATCAATTTGAACTTCCATTGGGGATTAGCTTTGACAATTGTGATAATGGACCCTTATGTAAAGTGCTTGTCTAGTCTAAAGAAGTGCGTTCTCTTTTCATTTTCATTTCCTAGATAATTAAGAGCTCACGATCACGTGGTAGTCTACACACGTACTCCGCATATCCGTTATTCTAGGTTGGAATGTCGCCGCAGTAATCCTGACGCAACGAAAACTGTCGAAGGTTTAAAAGGACACATATCCGATGGTGAAATAGCTGTCTATCACGAGGAAAACATTGTATAATACAACCAATAATATAGACTGTAGCGTCTTTTATAGAATGGTGGCTCTCTGTATTTCTCGGAAAGTTGCGAAGAAGAATAAAGATTCAAATTATGCCTACATCAAAGCATGCATTATTCAAGAGTAAAAGGAAGTATGTACTTTCTTTGTTTTAATAAAAGCTCAACAATGAAAAATGGCTCATTTATCAGCAATTAATCAAAAATATGTCATGTATTGGACAAGGATGGTCAGCCCCAGTCTCATTGAAAAGGCAGAAGATAGGGATGGTGAAGGTGCAGAACTTGCCAAAATTGTAGAAAGCCAAATGATTTATAAGAGAATCCCTAAATAGAACTTCCAAAGAAGAAGTCCATAATAATTGAGTTTTATGTAAATAAAAAAAATGCAGGTGGCTAGATCTCAGAATTTAATAGAACTCTAGATGTTTATTTGTTTAGATTCTGGGTATTTCCTTGCACTGATATCAAACATGTCATGGTGACCCAGCACGACAAACGACAAGCTATTGGGATCATTGTTGGTCATTTCTTTATCGTTCCTTTATTTTCATTTTCTCTCTATCTGCAAACAATCTTTGGTTTATACAAACTTTCGCCATAAACAAGCTTGCCGACAAATTCTTCTTCCATAGAAAGGGAGACAAATATTGCAGGTCTACGATTGCCCATACGGCAGCATGCCACTTGAGCGAGTAGTAGGCTACTTTCGACCCACTTGAGTGAGTAGTGGGCTACTTTCGACCCACCTGAGCGAGTAGTGGGCTACTTTCGACCCACGAGCGAGTAGGGCAAATTGAATATGATCAAAGAAGATCAAAATGTTGATTTGCTTTCATCTACTTTAAAGTTACTTCTATTGTACTCTCACCACGACACATTTTGTCACCTGCGGTAATGTGTCCATTTGAGCGAGTCGCGAGTGTTTCATCACAATAAAAGGATGCATAATTCTTCAAACAAACATCTGGGACAAAAGTGGTTGAAAACAATAAACAAGAATGGTCTCATCACCGACTACCAGGACAGGGCAAACGATATCAGTCTATGGTTCAAAATTTTGTTTGGACTACACTTTCTGTTTCCAGGTGAAGTGGAAGATGCTATTACGTACGACCTATTGGCAAACACAACGGGTGACCTAAATGTCATCAAATCTGCAGACTACCTGCTCAGTACCAACATTGACCACCCCCCAACCCTCTACTTAAAAAAACGTTGACCTTAATGCCAAGACAACAAGAAACAGTTGCGAAAATTTTCATAGAATAAAAAAACACGTGCTTAACCATCCTGGCCCAAATATTTTCGTTTTCATGAAGGCACCTGAAGTTCAAAGTCATTCGAAAATTGAATCATCTAGAAAGCACACCAACAAAAGAGGCGCGATCAGATGATGAAAGATGACCATCGGAGATAATGAATAAAAGAGAAGTTCTCAAAGGGTTCAACCACAGGCCGTGAATTCGTGAGAAATAATTATGTAAATAAATAAATAAAATAATAATATATTCCACTTAATCATCCCACAAAGTCTTTTGGTATTTACCATCACCGAGCGTCAGTCGTAAGAACAGCGTCGCAAACGTAGACAATTCGTGTAAATAACCTTGCTCAAGAGTTAAGCACGGTGTCTCCAAAGATATTCGAACCTGCGATCTTTCGCATGCGAGTCCAACGGCTTAACCGTTCTGCCAACGTGCTCACTTCCCTCTCACCATCTGTCTTGTAAACAATGTTTTGAAAATTTTCAATGAGGATATTGAATTTATTAAATACTAGCTGGGATTCCCGGCGATTCCCGGGAAAGAGGAACAAACACAATGATGTCATTTATAAGTTACAATTAGGTCTGGTTCCAATGCATACAGCACATGGTCCGGTTGGGAGACACTGGTTCCGATGGGGTCGAACTCAATTGAAGAGGAACTTAAGTACACATAAAAAAAGCGAGTGAATTCTTTTGAACCTGGCAAACTGGAAACACTCTAAGATATGGTCACTCTTCTGTATTGAAAGGTTTAGA
>JASKDV010214967.1:0-10110 GCA_032466395.1 Aegires albopunctatus | reverse complement strand
TACTCTACCCAACCCTTGACCCCCCTCCCCTCCCGCAATAAAGACAAAAAACACAAATTTATTAAAACATGAAGCAAAATATAGAACAAAGAAAAAATAAAGGATTGGATAACCATCGGCTCTTCTGGCCAAAAAAGAGCTAAGTTAAAAGGCTTCAATGCTAAACAAATGTTTTAATCCCTAATTTGGGGATCTATGTCGTCTTGTTGCTTTCAATATTCAAGCATTTAATAAACATTCCTTGAACACTATAAAACACCATCGATAGATATTCTGCGTGCCTTTCAAGGAGGACGCCATTGGTTGAAATGTTCGAAATGCTCGACATTGCCTTGAATTATTTACTAACTATTATAGTAATAATTTGGTACCGTTATTTCATGTTAATTTTAAAACTGTGTTATGGACCTCCTCTTTTACTTGTTAATTGTAATGGGGATGTGATTATAAAATAAATTAAAAGAAAGACAGCAGCAGACAAATTCAAGATACAATAATTGATGTATCAGATGAATTCTTATACAATCTAATGACCACCACACACTAGACAGTTCCCAACTGTTCAGTTACTGCACAGTTACTGCATAGTTCCATAAATGATCTGTGAATCGCTCACTGATTCATTCAGATTCTATTCAGAGCTAGACAGGCTAGTGCAGCCTCATTGTCATTTGAGACCATGTTGATCTTCGGTGCTTTGTGGTATGTGCAGTGTGTGGGCTCAAAAATATCAACAGGAGAACTGTGCAGTAACTGCGCAGGCTCGATCTGCCACTTTAATTGCAAGCGTGTGGTGACCATAAGACTCGAATCGTTGGGCATTTATTTGTTGAATAATAATATTGCTGTGCCCATGGAAACACAGCTCATTTGGCTGGAAGTCGGATCTAGGTTAATGATACATTGATGATGATAAACACATCAACAAACCTGGAATTGGAACCACTGACAATACTGAGTTAAACATCAATAAAATTTGGTCCATTGAATATGTTAAAGTACCCAGTCCTCCACGGATGACAAACGTCACCAAATCTCTAAAAAATTTGAGGGCGTATGACAGGATCAGTAGCAAAAAAGATTTGAACAAGGAAACACTGCTACTTAAGTTCGACTTCCATGAAGGTGGGTCACTCTGGGTGGAAGATTCCGCTTTATTTTTAATGCTTGACAATCGTTTTGAAGATTTCCGCTGCTCTTTAACCGGCTCCGAGCCCACCAATTTGTTATCATCTGTCGATCGAGGACTTAAGTCCATATCTGACGAAGTCGATGCCATAATGATTCTGTGATAGATGAATATCCTCGCTGAAACGAATAAGAAGATCGAGTATAGTGCGTTGTATTATAAGCCATTCCATTTTTTAAATGATACATGTAATAAAGAATTATAATAATGAATTATTTGGATATTGTGCTTTCGAAAGCAATTTTCCATTTAACATAAAGTGCATGGAGAGAAAGAAGATAAATCATAGGAAAAATAATATTTATAAAATACACGGAAATTAATATTGAAATTTTGAGATTAGGAAATATCTAATATTGCATGTACCTCAAAGGCATGCAAAGTCAATAGTGTAACATATATATTGCTATATTTTAATAATAAACTCGCGATTTATCAAACGTAATTGTAGTAGCACTTAATCCCTCATATAGGACTTAACATTTTTTAAATTTATAGACTTCAGACTAAGAAATTCCTAATAAGTCTGTCGCTACACTGGTGTAGAATCTACAATCGATCTCTAGAAATACTGGGTAACATGATTTTACAAACATAATTACAGCATCATAATATTATACCCAAGAATCTTGTAGTAATATCATAACGTCAGCTACATTAAAAGAATCGGTGTATACATTTAGGGCGTAAGAAAGATGACACAACAACCGTAATGAATGACATTAGATTATTCACGGGGAATTCAGAAAGATCATTTGTAGATTATAAAACATTTAAGAGCCAAACATATCAAATAAGAGATATAACTACTAGATCTACAACGTATGTACCCTTAGAGGAGAGAATTCGACGATCTGATTCTGATATCCCTGTTTTCTTGGCACTGTGTTTAATAATAATAATGAAAATAATAAGGATAGTAACTGCTTTCTTAATTGATGGAATTGGCAATGAATGCTAATTTTGATTTAAATCTGCATTTGCTCTAGATATATTTGGATTGAAGAGATTTGGACCTGCATATCTAGATCTACACTAGATATAGATATAGAATCCAGATATAGGCTTGAGTATATCAACGTGGAGATTCTAGAATCATAGATCTAGATCTAGATCCATGGAATGCGAAGCCGTCCATGAAATTCATTTTTAAAGTAGCTTAATTAGCTCTCGATCTAAATAAAGCTCATGTTTAGATAAAGGCATGATAATAATAAATAACTTTCCATAACTATGTATGGTGTCTAGGCATATGCATTGTTTTGCTTTGAAAATATTGTTATCGTTGTTATGTAATGTGTTCACGATCAAGCGCCATGTTATCTAATTCTTTATCGATGTTATTTAAAAATTAGAACCAGCTATCAGACGAATAAAAGCAGTTGTTGTCCCTCAGACTCAAAACACTTGAGACCCATAGATGCTACTCTTATTTGGATGATTTTGAAGCGCCAGAGATAAAAAAAACAACAACAAACAAACACAAACCAAACTGTTCCTCTTTTCCGGTCTTATAAACAATTCCAAATACATGAATACAACTTTACTTACGACGACCTCAGTTGGAAAAAATGATTACTTCTTCTTCCCTCCTTTCCCTCCCACAGAAATATAGGCCTGAATAAGTAATATCATAGAACGAAAAGGTAACTAATTAATGGTTTTAAGAGTGACAAAAGTCATACAATTAATAATCTAACGATAGCATTAACTTTCCCAGGTAAATACATGTTATAGATATCATCCAAACGAAAGGTAATCAATAGTCATGAGAATAAAGCGAGTCAAGCAATTCATCGCTTAGCAGTCTTTTAAAACTATTCAATTTGGTACCAATATTTATTTTAAATTTCAGAGCATTCCTGGATTTACAGTTTGAAATATAAAGGAATTTTGTCTTATGCTCGATGTGATATAAATTTGAATTTATGTCCTCTTGTGAACGCATTGTTAAAAACAACTTTAATAAAACAAAGGGGAAATCGATCAATCCTGTCTGTCACTTTTCCGACGATATTTAAAGAAGGAAGATCAAGATATTTAGACCGCTCTTCATATGAACCGTTTGCTGTAATAGACGTGTTGCCTGTCTTTGTAAATTTTCCGAGAAAATTGATTGCCATTAACATTTATAGAAAGGACCCCAATTACAATGTCTGTCCACCGGCAATGGACGGATAATAGTCTTATTCTTTATACTATCCAGGCTTCTAAATCTTACAAGAACTGTAACCACTATTTTAAATGCTTGATATATCCAATGACAATGGGATAATTAACTTTTTACAACAATCAATACCCATACTATCATTCCCCTCTTTTTATCTTTTTCCTTTCACCATTTTCAAAGTAACCGCATCATCTGGTGGTACCAGTCAGTTCTTCGGAAATAATTGGCTAAAGAAAGAGATCAATATCACACCATTATTGCGAAAATGCTACAGAACAGTATTTTACCTACATACATGTATATACATGCAATTAATTTGGGAGAAACATAATTACCGTTAAATGGAAGGAAGACTCGTTTTAGGTCATTAATGATATGATTCATAATTAATAGGATTCTTCTTTTAAGCAGAAAATCACCCTAGAATAACTATGATTATGGAATTGGATAAAAGACATTGATTGGTCAAAGCAGCAGTCCTCACGCAGCTGTTGTACAAACATATAATATTCCATTAGCTGAAAGCTACCACTTGATATTAAATCAACTTAATTTTGATGTTTACAATGTATCCATGAGATTATGCTATATGTAGTTGGCTCAGTTAGAATACCGAATGCACAACCCCTCTATAAAATAATCCGATATTGTTACCAAGAGTAAAACTACTAGATTTGTACTTAAATACTTGTAGATTGTGAAGAATGACCGTACTCATGTCTTCGCAACGAAAGACGTGATTATATAGTGTTTTTAATAGTAAGAAATTATTAATACTGAATATCGTATTTTTAACAAGTATCATAGATTTATTCAATCACCGTGAACATGTCCAGTGAAATGTCTACCACTACTGAAACATCAGAAATTTATCTACATCAGTTACCAACCATAGTTTTCAGTCATTTAGTGAAAATTTGACTCGTTTGGTGTTGATGATTAATTTTGTCGGAATTCCTACGTCCCTCACTATGTTTGGAATCTTTACAAATCTTATCAATTTGATAATCTTTAAGCGTCAGGGCTTCAGAGAAATAGTGAATATTACCCCTTTTTTTTTTTAAAAGACAATATACAACGTCTATGAAGACGGATTTCATTTTTTTTTTAAAAACCCACTGAAGGAAGAGCCATTTCCAATAATTTAGGCCTAGGCTGTTCCTTTTAACACCGTTCAGTTAACGTGCTGAAAGTAATAACTCCTCTCACAACAAATGCTGTTATTTTTACTATTACCTCCATTTCTATGTTTGCACAGATTCCCTATTATATTTGTTTTTGTTTGGACTGGAAGTCTGCCATTAGACTGAATAAGACACGAGTCAAACTTGTAATGAAAGGAAATCGGCAAGAATTATTTGAAAAAAACAATTACATTATTGGATTTTCATCATTGTACCTGTGATAAATCTTGGTCGCATTCTTTACTACCATTCTCACCAGTGAACTAAATAGAAAACAGTTATAGAGACAGACATCAGCGGCACATGTTTCGAAAGATAGTAAAACAAACAATAGAGATCGTAAAGTGGTGAAGATAGTTCATTAGCCAATCAAAACCATCCAGAGATGGCCCCAGGAAAGGCATTAGCCAATCAAAACTATCCAGAGATGGCCTCAGGAAGGCCATTAGCCAATCAAAACCATCCAGAGATGGCCCCAGGAAGGACTATAGCCAACCATTTATTCGTGAGTCTGAGAGTCAATTTCATTTCTACGTCGCTAAATTCCATTATTAATATAAAAAATGTGTCTACCATCACATGAGCAGCAAATATGATTCAATTCTCCGATCTTTATTTTTGGGAGAAACCAAAGTAAAAAGTTGAACGAAAGCTACCCACCCACTCTCTCTCTCTCTCTCTCTCTCTCTCTCTCTCTCTCTCTCTCTCTCTCTCTCTCTCTCTCTCTCTCTCTCTCTCAGAG
Organism: Aegires albopunctatus; assembly: GCA_032466395.1. NCBI lineage: Eukaryota > Metazoa > Mollusca > Gastropoda > Nudibranchia > Aegiretidae > Aegires > Aegires albopunctatus. The sequence continues at coordinate 4,825 of JASKDV010214967.1, read as the reverse complement.
TTCCAAAAGTGGCCGAATTACTCATTTCAAGTTTAAAAAAAAACAACAACAGAAATGTCTTATTCTAGATTGTATTTAATAACAGTAATAAGAAATGTAATAATTGAACTTTATCTTGTTCTAATACGCTAATTTTGTGACGAATTTTGTATATATCAATATACATGTATATTTTTTCAAGCGTTGAAACTATTTCTGAAATATTTTATTAATGATATTGATATGCTTAATATTATAGTTTATAGATGTTTATTCGTATTGAGTATTGTAAAGTGACACAACAGTGAATAATATGGTAATGTGGTAGAGAGTTGTTAATCGTTTTATTATCGTTGTTGTTGTTGTTTTTGTGGTTTTTATTGTTATTGTTGTTGTAACACATCATCGATTCATAAAATGATACCAAAACAAGTTATATTGATTGATGACTGTAAGAAATTAGAATAAATTTTATTGAACTATATTACATTTTATCAACTTTGTCAAATTATAGTTGAATCAATATTTACTGAGTCTTACCTTACGGAATCAAAATTGAGTGAATGGAGAAAGTGAAAGAGTGAAGATAAATGCGAAAGCGTATGATACTTATTGAATAATATGGACTTTGTAAACAAGTCTCGATAAAATTTGATAGATTAAATAAATATTCTTGTACCAGATCTAGATCTAGATCGAGAATAAAGATATAAATAGTGATCTTAATTTCTAGATTTAGATTCGAACTATAATAATATTTAAGACAACATTGTTTTATTTTTTCCAGTTGCTTCCCTTTATCTATGGGCTACAAGTTGATGCTTGTGGCTTTTGCTGTTGACCTCATAGTTGGTGATATGATCGTGGTTAATGCAATTTTTATGGGGAGTATGATGTTTACCACGAAACAGCCAATGAAGTGTTAGAGTACCTGTTGTTGATTGCTTTTGTCCTTTTGGTGTGAGCAAGGACGTGAATGACACGATTTAGATTTCTTCGTACGTTGGGCATGTTGCCGAACCTGTTAAGTATGGTTTAATGTGTTTCTACATGTGGCCGAACCTATTAAGTATGGTCGAATGTGTTTCTACATGTGGCCGAACCTGTTAAGTATGGTGGAATGTGTTTCTACGGTTCGCGATCCTATTGGGTGTAAATATGATAAAGTTAACTCTTCGGAATGTTTTCAATTTTGACGTTGATTTCAAATTTGATGTCGGAATCTGCAGAGTAGTTTTTATTGAATTGCTAATGTTTTGATTTCCAACGTTAAGATAGCATACGCTAATGAATAGGTACTTCTTTAAGTACAAAGCCTTGATTAACAAAAATTATACAATCATCAGATTTTAATGTATTCTTGGAGTAAATGAGTCCCAATGGTCGTAATTTTTTACGATTCTTTGATTGACACTTGCAAGGATGGAATTCCATCTTCCATTTTGTTTGACCATGGTGTGTCTATGGTCATATTGTAGGATTTCACAAAATTTAGTAAATTTCTCTGCCATTTCACTAAGGAAGTCATTTACGTTTCTTGTAACCTTTCGTACTGGCTAGTCACCGAAGGCCATTGGTCTGTAAGTACCACTAACCACAAAAAGCTATTCGTCCGGCCGTACGTACCATTAGACGCTGCCTTTAAGTTTAGAGATGTGAAAGTGCTGACTATCCACACTCACGATTCTCCATGCTTGGTTCTTTTCTTCTTATTTCAGAGGAATGAATTGAGCAATAATCCTGAGGAGGGGTCAGCTGTAGGCCTATGAGATTGATACGATTAACCATTTCAGGAATCATAACTGTTCACTTTTATATTTATGTGTTCCTTTTTTTATTTTTTTATTATTTTTTTTGGGGGGGTCGGATTTTGTTAATGATGAACCCGTTTTGTCTTTTGATGAAAGAAAATCAGTAGATTTCGTATTACATTGACTTTAAACCGGTGTTTTCATTTTTGTGCTTTGACTTCCTTTGAAAAGTCACCTGGAAGTTTGTCCGAGACTTCCATTGACCTTTACCACCCCACTTAACATTAAATGCCATGAGTTTTGATCTAGCCGCACCATTAAAGGATCGTTATTATCATTGGCGTTTGCCTTATTCATCTTGACAAACTTTTTGGTAGCATGTTGCGCTGCGGATGGGCAATAGTATTAAGGAAGTGGGGTTGCCGAAGCACACTTCCTTTCCCTCAGATCTTAATTTTTCACACTTATGTCAGAGGAGAGACAACGTCAGTACGTCTGAGTAGGAGAGGTTTGTAGGGGATGTTCTCTAAATACTCTGATAGACAGTGGTAGGAATTGAATTTTGCCGGGGTGGCAGCCGGAACGGTCTGCTCTAATCGAATTTCAACTACAGAGGGTTTTTTACATGCGCAAATGCACATGGAACGTCCGAATTTATCGTCCGTCTCCGCTATGACGAGCCCCTTATATCATGCCTACAACAGGATAAGGGAACAGCACAAATTCGAAAAATGGATTTCAACATAAAGCCTGCACCGAAAGGAAATCGAACTCGTGTCGAGCGCGAACCCGAGACCTTTTTGGCTTCGTAGGCTAGCACCGTAATCTGCTGAGTTATCCGCTTCCCTTTAATTATTATTAATAATAATTAATGATTTACTGATCAGTAAAAACAGCATGAAATCCATTCTACTCCCCCCCCCCCCCCACACCCCCTTCCCAAACCCCTCCTCTCCCCTTGGTTAACAATACAACAGCTCATCTCCAGTTGCAAAATTTTATTCAGATAGAATTATTCCTGGCTGAAACTGCAGGCAATCAAACAGACGTATTTTTTTTCCTATGGTTAAATATAACAGACGTTTCCCACGGGTGTGTTGTTCGCCAGCCATTTGTAACATAATGCGAGAACCTAGTTGAATAGTGGCTTGGGCAGCTTGACTAAAGCTGTACGACCCTTTATAAGGGAGTTATTGTGTGGCAATGAGCCATAAGAATCACGGACTTATATAGCAGAATAAGACAAAAGTTTTCTGAAATAATAAAAAGTTCGAGAAAGGTAGAATATAACGTAAATGAGTAATATTATATCCGACCTAGAAAGCACACATTTCACTTACAACAGCTTGTGTTAATCATCTTATTAAAGATAAGAAATGACAGGGGCAAAGTAAGTGCATGACAGATTACATAGACAATTAGTTTTTCTCCCAAAATTTAAATTCTGCTTAATTTTGAATTATTGCCTTTATTCCTTTCTTTGAACAATGGTATGGCCATTTCACAAGTCTGCATTGACAAAGAATGCGCGAAACACCATTTAACGAAAATAATAGTAATGATTGCATACTTTATTGTCTTTATAATAAATTTACGAAAACAATGGCATATTGACTATCATTTTAACAACGATAATGATAAATGTATAATACACGTAATATTACTGCATGGATGCACAATATGATATAAAGAATAGCGACCGTGTGACTTAACAGCAGTCTTGAATTACGTCAATGATAATAATAATGATAGAAATAGTAATACTAATAGCAACAATAATAATAACAATAATAATAATAATAATAATAATAATAATAACAATAACAATAATAATAATAATAATAACAACAACAATAATAATAATAATAATAATAATATCAATGTTAATAAGAATAACAACAATAAAAATAATAACAACAATAACAATAATAAAAATAGAATAATAATATCATTATTATCATATCATCACCATCACCACCACCACCATCACTATAATTACTATCATTTTATGAATTAATACGATAGGATTCTGAAATGAATAAATTAAGGAAGAGAATTATGAATATATAGATAAATAAATAATGTAAAAATATTTGGAAATTAATTAATGGGAGAGGCAAAGTTAGAAAGGGTTAAAAAGGAATGTGAGGCGTTGGTACCTCCCGGATGAAGGGTGCCAAATTGGAAAATTAGATTGCACTTTGCAGACTTGCGGTTGTTTGAAGAAGAGGATTTCAAAACAGCCACTCTCATGTCTTTGATACCTTTATAGTCAGGGAGATTGAAATGATATGGATTGGGCTTGTCTTTAAGACCTTCAACATCACGGCGGTGATGTCCAAATCTTGTGGCGAGTTGCAATCATGTCTCATCGATGTATTTTTTTAGTGTAGCGCACGCAAATGGTAACATAGATTACGTTGCGAGTTGAGCATGAAAAATGACAACGCACCTGAAAACGATCATTTGGGAAGGAAAAGGAAGAAGATGGGACGGTGAATGCACATGTTTTGCACTGTCCGCGATGACAGGCAAAATTGCCAAGGGAAGAGGAAGGAGCAGATCCGTTGGAGAGACGGCTGGGGACTAAGAGGTCTTTTAAACTATTTGATCGCTTAAACGAGATTATTCACCCCCTCTGAACTCAGGCTGGCTCAACTCACTCTTAAAATCGTAATGATCGATGTCCTCGATACTGATTCGATATCGATTCATTGTGGTAGAAATCCCCCACAGAGATGGAGAGCAGATTCTTTATATTCTCTGTCAGTTCACGAAAAAACCTGTACTCAAAGACAATATTATAGAGATTACTTCAAGTGTAACTCTGTCTATCTGATTATGAATAATATTAAAACGGCCATCTCACTGTCATTTTTCCAACAAACAAAAATTCAGATAATGAGTGCAACGAAAAACTATCACATCAAGAAATATAGTACTGTGGTTGGCGCCTTTCTTATTCACGTTCCTCTTGGGTTTTCCTTCTCCCTCGGAAACACCATCGTTTACCTGACGTCCTACTACCACTCAAAGTCAACCAACGACATTGACAACAACAAGGATAACAATGTTATAGCTCCTTGGCTGCTTCA
>JASKDV010214956.1:0-10111 GCA_032466395.1 Aegires albopunctatus | reverse complement strand
TTATTATTATTATTATTATTATTATTATTATTATTATTATTATTATTATTATTATTATCATTATTATCATTATCATTCTTATTATTATTATGATTATTATCATTGAGCTACAATCATAAATGCAAGAAAAAGTAGAGGGAATCATTAATGCTATATTATTAATTCATACAACCCTAGATTACAAAACCATTTGATATTATCTAGCAATATTTAAGAGGTACAGATGGGGCCTAAACTTGGACATCATGATGTGTTAGAGGGTTTGTTCAATTCATCACTACAACAACGACACAACACAAAATTTGCAGCAGTTTTTGTCCCACAATGACAATAACTTACACATGACAGATGATGTTCTCTGCAAACTTATGCGACGAGCTACAAGAAATAATTAAAACATTATAGCAGACGTACCCAACAGATAAGATAATTCAAAATGAACATCATTTATAAGTTTAACTTGATCCTCATAGAAAACTATTTTTTTTTCACCCTCTCCACCTTCACGTCAATATATCAATCAATTCTGTAAGATTATTGTTCCATCACACGAGATTTCTTACTTCATAACAACTATTCTCTTTGTCTTTTCACCTAGATCTATATTTTCTAAAGATAACTCTTTCTGTTTTCTTTCTATTATTCCCATCATCATCATCACCATTCCCACCATCATCATCACCATTCCCATCATCATCATCATCATCACCATTCTCATCATCAATTTTATCATCATCATCACCAACCCAGTTTTTTATTATCATTATTAGATATATATTATCATCGATTTGCTATGTCTATTGTTATCACTTTGTGTTGCTATGTAATCCAGGTCAAATTTTCATTTTGGATAATAATGTTTATCTTATCTTATCTTTAAAATCACGACAACGGTAAAAATCTAACATCTAAGAATAATGGGAACTGAGGAGATATTCTTTTCTTGCGCCTCAAAGCATTCACTTTGATTGATAACAATTTTGAGCACTTTTCTAATAAAAGATTTTCAAAAAAATAATATCAAAATTCAAACACTGATACTTAAAGAAACAAACCTGCGGTCAAAATGAATTTCATTAGAATGTGCAATTAATGGTAAATCAAAAATTCAGACAGGTGGACTATGATCAAGACTATCACAACCACACTTCACGGTTTCTAAAAATCTCTGAAATAATTTTCAAAAAATTCATAAGAAAGAAATTAACTCTTTATGACCGGAATTTTTTCAGCCGAATGGCGGAATTGATTTAGAATGATGAGATTACACTGGATTGAAAACCTCACATTGTGGAGAGAGTGAAAGCTAACAGGGGCATGTCATACATCAAAATGTTTGTAAGTAATTGGAGAATATGAAATTAAACATTTTTGTAAAGATAAGATTAAAATAATGGTTAGTAAAGGGGGATAATTCACAGAGAAAATTATTATCAGCACCGTTCACTCGGTATGAATGTGAAGAATAGCAGATGGTCCAACCGTCCGCTCAGTCATAAAGAGTTAAATGAAACTCTAATGTGTTACTATTAAAGACAAGTTAAGAATCTACTATGTCAGAAAAATTATTTCAAATTAGTGAAGCTCATCGCTAAACCTAAAGTGAGAAGGAAAAAAAAAAAAGGATAATATCCAAAAACTATAAAAAGCTTCAACTTACAGGAACTTTGAGTGCCTGGCTGTGCAGCGGCAAACCCCAGGGCGTGGCTCTTGGCGCAGTTCAGGTATTCGCTCCGAGTGCTGAAAGCTTGGAAAATTCCTGGCAATGTGTCATTGAGTTGAACGGCTGTAATTTGCTGTAATACAGAAGAAAAAAATTATACCAAAACCAGAAATTACAACAATAACAGCATCAACTACAACAGCAACAATAACAACAATACTAATAATAATGATAATAATCTTAATGATGTTGATGATGATGATGATGATGATGATGATGATGATGATGATGATATCATATACAAAATAAATTGCTTGAATAATTAATAATAAAACACATTTTGAGTCAAGTTGATAATAATGCATAATTTAGAAACCTATAATCTGGTCTCTCCAATCCGACCATCTTTGTTCCCGGCAATTTGTTCGGATTACAGAATTTTCCCAAAAGAAATAATAAGAAAAAAAATCTGTTTCCAGAAAATGGCTCGTATTACAGAGGCTTCGGATTACAGAAGTACTGATTAGAGAGACCACACTTTATTTTGCCATAACAGGTGAGAGAGGGAAAGACAATCGACTGTAATGGAATAGAAAGGAATGGGAACATCAACGTATATCTTTGCTGTCAACGTCTGCGATTATTGTTATAATTATCGATAGACCAATAAAAATGACTTACCTCTTTATCTAGGTTTGGTTTTTCACAAGCATCAACTCGTCTCTCTAGTTCCTGAAGAAGTTGTTCTAAACGCTGGGCCTGAGTGTTGCTATTAGCTACCTCAGATTTGATCTTTACTTGGGTGTTCGTTAACCAACGGGCCACTCTTTCCATGAAGACCAGGTCACTCATGTGACTTTTAAATCTGGATAATAAAGATTTTAAGATATCACTTATTCTGATAGTTCTATATATCAGGATCAAGTCGTCTTAATTCACTGGCATTATTAACCAATGCTTTGATAGCAGAGCAAACAATAGCCAATAGAGGAGGGATTAAAGATGAGGAAATGGAATTTGATTGGCCATACACTGAGAAAACATCCAGACACAACTGTGAAACAAGCTTAACATTGGAACCCTCAGGACAAAAGGAGAAGAGGTAAGCGACGGAAAACCTGGCATTGACATCTGGAAGGCAATACAAATGGCCTGGAAGGAGATCGAGAGAACTTTCCAAGACAGAACAGGATGGAAAACTTTTATTCGTGGCCTATGCTCCTACAGGGGTGAAGGGCAAAGAATTAACCAATAGATCGATTCTTGAAATCTATAATCCTTGCATAAGCAAAAGAAAAATGTGGTTCTTTAATAAACAATGAACAGTGCAAGAAGGTGCAGGATGGTTTAGGTGAGATCAGATAAAGCCAACAACATGACAATTTGCATTGATGATTGAGAAGTGTAGGAGACCATGACGATCAATATTCTTAACTGATTGATTGAACCAGTGACAGATGTTTCACAAATAAAAGCCAAAAAGGAACACATGAAAGACTTATGTGCAAAGCAGTACAAACCTGTCCTCAAATTCAACAGAAATTTTGGTGGCATTGTCCAATCTCTTTGACTCCATGCCTTCAAGATCAGACATAATTGAGCCTTCTGTGGTGTCAATCATGGCAGACATTTTCTCCAGTTTTTTTCTATAATCTTCAATCTCCTCTGGACAGAAGTTTCCTCCATCAGAAAATACCCTGAAAATGAATAAAGACATAAAGTTTCCTTTCTGCATATGCATTTTCTTCCTCTCATCCCCTATTTATTTCCTCCCCCCCCCCCCCACCCCCCCTCAACATTCCTATAATAAATGTGTTCCAGACAATCGATACAGAATGTATTTATAGCTAATGTAATTCGTCCCTCTAAACACGTACTAGCGTAACCAACATCTTACTAGTTGAGCGTGAGAGCTGTTCTAAGTTTTGTTCGAAATACATGATATCCCGTTGTTGCTTTGACTGGAATCAACTCTATCTTAGCTATTTATTGCTCTATTCCTTTGACTTTTAGAGACGATGTAGAATAGGATAAGGATAATCTGGTGTTCATTTTAACCAGATTCCAAGTCATATGTGGCTTACCCTAGTGCGTGTTTAGAGGGACGAATAAACTTAAATAAAGTACCTATGCTGTGCATGTGTCTTTAAGTCAATTTTTTTAATGAGAAACTCTTTGTGAAGTTGCATTTGCATTGGTGTACTTAACAAAAGAAGAAAACAATTTTTAAATTGACAGAAAATGCACTCATGTTTAACGGCGAATTAGTTATTTGGAGTTTAAGTTTATCAACATCTAGTGTCATGTCAGTGCCCAGTTTAATATCTAAAAATAAGTCACTGACCTGAAAGATTTTATAAACCTAGCGTTGGATTCTCTTAGCATCTGAAGGGTTTCATCCAAATGTTGACGAAACTGACGCAGAGAAGCTCTAATTACAGACATGAATTTGTCTAATTCAATAGACACCTGGTTCTGCAGTTTCACCAATCTGAGAAAGAAAGAAGTGATTTATGTACATTGTATAGATTTTGTCATTATCATAATTGCTATTTCACTGTTGTTAGCTCTCAGTCTCAATCAGTAAGTTTTAAAGTTGCAGAAATTCTGGTGGATTTTAATATATATTATACCTTAAATTGGGATAGAATTTTTAAAAGATCTTCTCCACACGCATAAAATTTTAAAAATTAATAAAATTACATTTATTCATCCCAGAAGGGAAATTTGCCTTTTGGCATTTACTGTCACCGAGCGTCAACCGTAAGAACAGCGCCGCAAACGTAGGCAATTCGTGTAAATAACCTTGCCCAAGAGTTAAACAAGGTGTCTCCAATGAGATTCGACCTACGACCTTCCGCATGCGAGTCCAAATGCTTAACCGTTTGGCCACCATGCCACATACACTATTGTATAAATATTGCAGTTTTTAAAATGTCAATTGCTTGTTTCTCTACAATGCCTCTTTAGCAAAAAGAAAGAAAGAAGAATATTCACCGTGCTGATTTAGTGGCGTTGACAAAAATGACTTCCAGGGCTTCTATGTCCAAACGGAATCTGTTAGCCAATTTGTTGTGTTCATGACTCATGGCCTTGAACCGCTGACCTAGTTCCGCTAAACTTCTCTCCATTCCGTTGCAATGGCGGGTCACTCTTTCAGCATGCATCACCAGTTCAGCTAAAATAGAAATAAAAAAACATGAGCATTGGGCCCATTTTCAATTAATAAAAATTAACCATAACAAGAATTAAATAATTCAATGATTATTTCAATTATTTTTAATATCTTAATCTGTACTTTTCTTTATTTGTTTTTTTTTTTCTATTCTCATTCATGTTAGCTTGCATTTTTATTTCTGGAAACTGCACCTTTCTAGATTCAAGACGAGAAAAACATTCATTTAAAAATCTGTCATCGAGGTACATCGATGGAAGAAGACTAGCGTTTTATTACTGCCATCATTAAATTAACTTCTGCCCATGCTGGTATACATTTTAACAAATACTGCTCTTCATTTGATCCTGGTAGATAAAATTTTCATAAGACGTATAATCACACACCTGCCCTGACATTGTGTATGTCCAGTTCAGCACGCCGAGGTCGCGGTTTGTGCAAATGTAGGCGGAGATCCAACTCACTATTCAGCTCTTCAGTCTAAGAAAATAAAAAGGGTTATTTTTGCACAGTATTTCAGGGAAAAACAAATCATATCACATAGAATTCACCAGCTAGTTTGAATCTCAAATTCATTGATCAAAAATTAACGAATAAATTACTAATTTCAATTCACCACACCCTAGGAAACTTCTTTCTCCTTTTAACTCTTTCCTTTTTTTTTTTTTTGTTTTACTCAACAATTCCATGACCTTATTTCAATTATCAACAGCATGATATTTTTCTCTAAATACTATTCAAATTGTCCAGTTCAGTGATTTCTCATAGCAATTCTCACGCAGTAAAAAAGAAAGAAATCAAACGTACCTTAGCTGCGACAACGCTGTCTGCCCTCTCAATGGCCTGCTCACACCATGAGTCTAGATGGTTTAGAAAGTTGAAGCGAATTCTGAAAAAGATAAATCACTATTTGAAGAGCGTTTTTCCAAAACTCAGTATTGGAAGTGTAAAATTTCATAATCATTTTTTGAAAATAGTGATATTCCTTGAAAGAGAGAATAATCACCAGATATTTTACTGCTAGAATGTACTCTTAGCTTGAATGATATTGAAACTACAAAAGTTTTCTATTTTGTGTAATATCCCATCAGAATTTTTTTTTTCTATTGATGTTAAAAGACAAAGCTGTAACATTTATCATAAACGGAGTTATTGTTTTGGGATGACGCTCTCCAATTATTTTTAAAAAGAAAAGCCGTTTCATATAATTACCAAACTCATTCCCATTTATCAAAAGTCATAAACTGTTGACTCGATTCCATCAACACAAGTAATCGTACATAAGTAAGAACATAAATACAAGAAATGTAACATCACTTGTAACAACAACAGAATAACATATATGTGTCGACATAGGAAAACCCTTCGGTTGTCGCTCAGCTTACCTTTGAGATGTGAGCTTACAAAAGTTGTTTTTTCAGTTAATTCAACAAAATTTTGTTTTTTTGCTTATCAGGTGCTACAATTTCTTACGTTTATTTTGTTAAAATATTTTTCTGAAATTTTAAGTCTATATTCCTTTGTATTGCTAAATCCCCGTCATGAACCACTAACATTGTTAACTAAAAACAAAACTTTAGATGCAATTTTCTCAGTTTTGCATTTCTATGACTAGGTAAAAAAGTCATATCTCTGCAACAGTTTGAGATATTGACATGAACTAAAAAGAAAAGTAATCGTAATCAATTGTTCTATTAAATGCATTCATAAAAAAACTCATCTTGGATTTGACGGATGTAAAAGTGTTTCCTGTGTCACCACACATTTACTATTAATATTACAAAAATTCAATAAATGAATATCCGGACATATTAAATCGGATAACTAAAATACTCCCTATAAATTTCAATGGCAAGACAAATCTCTTACACTTTTTTCACTTCAGTAATCAAGGCATAAGGAATGTTGATGCTTTGAATGTAGTCGGGCAATTCATCCTCGTCCATAAGTTCTTCCGACTGTCCATCAATCTCTGTCATGAAAGCGACATCAGATTCCTCCTTGACCTCCGTTTGTTCAGACTGGAATGTAATTGAAATGATATTGAAAATTGGGAGCGTCAGTTGCCTAGTGGTTAACGCAGTTCGAACACGAGAAACTCAAGCGACTCCACTCACCAACTCCGGTCGGCTGGGTGATTTGGTGGGATCGTATCCCGCTAGACACAAATTTTCTCCATAACCATTGGTCATTGGCGGTGTGTCCTTAGGTAAGACACTTTGCCCAATCTACCTCACTCAACTCAGGTGTGAATGAGTACTTGGTCATTAAGACAGCGTTGTCAGTGTCCGAAAATATTTCCTATGTGTTCTGTGTTGCTGTTGGTCAGGGGAGTATAACAGTCATTGTAAAGTGTCTTGAATACGGCTATGCTGTGGATATGAGCACTATATAAGAATGACTCTTACTTTTACTTTTTGATTTTTTACATACGGTATACACAGAAGTTTTAAAAGTTCATTAGTTCACATGTGTAGTATTATCACCATGACTATGCTATATTTACTGATTGTCAATAGCAATGTTTTTTACCGAGGTAAGTTTTGATCATATTCAAGATCTATGAAAGAACACTCCAGAAAGGAATGGAAGCTACAGACAGATGGTAGAAAAAGACATCATCATTCAAAATTGTATGTACGAATTCACCTCTTCTTTTCCTTCTGAACTTCGTTTTTGCTGTTCTTTCCCATTCTCACTGGAGACAAAGAACTCATTTCCTTTCTCAGTTGTAATGATTTCCTGACCTGGGTTAGTGTCCGATGGTGGGTCATCCTCCGGATAGTTCTGGAGATGACAATAGAAAGTTTGAAAACATTGACCCAAAAGTTGACATGACGATGGATGACAAAATCAAATTGAATATATTGACCAAAAATTGACATGACATGACAATGGATGACAAAGAAAGATTGAATATATTGACTAAACGTTGACATGACAAGGAATGATAAAGTCACATTGAATACATTGACCACAAATTGACCACGACAATGGATGACAAAGAAAGATTGAATATATTGACTAAACGTTGACATGACAATGGATGACAAAGAAAGATTGAATACATTGACCAAAAATTGACATGACAATGGACGGCAAAGAAATATTGAATACATTGGCCAAAAATTGACATGACAATGAATTATAAAGTCAGATTGACAATGGATGATTAAGCCAGATTGAATACATTGACCACAAATTGACATGACAATGGATGACAAAGAATTATTGAATACATTGACCAACAATTGACATGACAATGGATGACAAAGAAATATTGAATACATTGGCCAAAAATTGACATGACAATGAATTATAAAGTCAGATTGACAGTGGATGATTAAGCCAGATTGAATACATTGACAAAAAATTGACATGACAATGGATGACAAAGAATTATGGAATACATTGACCAACAATTGACATGACAATGGATGACAAAGAATTATTAAATACATTGACCACAAATTGACATGACAATGGATGACAAAGAAATATTGAATACATTGTCCAAAAATTGACATGACAATGAATTATAAAGTCAGATTGAATACATTGACCAAAGGTTGACATGACAATGGATAATTAAGCCAGATTGAATACATTGACCAAAAATTATAATGTATTATAGGTCTACTAAATCCAGATATTTTCAGCATTATGGCTCTACTTCGCAAACGAAGATCTATTCCCGTGGCCTCCACAATTTCTGCAGGCTAACTAACTAGGCCAATGCGCGGTTGGCGGGTTCGATGGCAGGTGCTGCAGAAAAAGGCCTGACCCAGGTGTTGTGCTGTGGGAGCACTGCTTTTCCGTTTCTGGTGCTCGTCCTTCAACAGTCCCTTTCGCTGTTTTTCGAAGGAGGAGGCAGACTTGTTTGGTCTTATTCCGCCATTTGTTGCGATCTGCTGCTAGTGGTGTAGTCAATTTTACACAGCTCAAGTGATTGAGGCAGTCCGTGAAACGTATTTTGGGGGGGCTCCTCTCTTCCTGTAGCCCGTGGTCAGCTCGCCAAACAGGGCTATTTTGGGTAGTCGGTGATCCTCCATCCTGGAGATATTTCCTTAATCAATTACCAAGCCGTGGGCCTTATTTCCGACAAATCACTGTTAACTAGGATAACGATATTACCGTACTATCGTGATAAACGGGGTTTAATTAATTATACTTATTTTACTTTTGGTGTTACTCTTAGTTTTGAGTATATTACCCGGTTTATTTGACCTTTGACCTCGAAACAGTATGGAGGGATAATTGGTATAGACAAAAACCAAAGAGTTTAGAAATTTTAGAAGATTCCACTATTCCAAGGCATACATATACACACAACACACACACACACAACACTCAACACAAAAGAACATACTCACACAACACACACACACGTACACGACAAAAAATCGTTCCCCCGAAAAAAAGAAAACAAAAAGCTTTTTTTTTAATTTGCATGATGTAAACATTTTGACTCTTGTTATTATTATGATTATATTTTCCGCACCATTTCACACCATTGGAAATAATAACAATATTGTTATCCACTCACCGGCGATACTCTTAGTAGTTCAATTGGTGCAAGAATGTAACCACCAACAGATCCGTTTCCTTTTGTAAGGGTGTTTATAATAATAATTACTATTGTTCTGGTTTTGTTTTGGGTTTTTTGTTTTGCTTTATTGTGATGTTTTCTCGGGGCTTTCTTTGTCATGTTTTGTTCCTTTGTGGATTGTGCGTGTGTGTGTATGTGTGGGGGGAGGGGGTTGTTGTTGTTGTTTTTTTTCCTTTTGGTTTATTTTGGGGTTGTTGTTTTGTTTTGTTTTTTGCTTGATGGGGTTTTTTTTCCACTCGTACTGGGGTTGCATTAGTGTAATAATATTCTTTGAAGCATTCATTGACTGGTTCTGTGTATTTAAACGAATGTCTGTGCATTATTGTGAGTTTATCATCTTATTAGTGTGTACGTGAGCACGCATGCGCATAATTCTCAGGGACGTGTTTCCATGTGTGTAAATAAAGTGAATTTTTAAAGAGAGAGAGGGGGGGAGAGAAAATGAGGGAGAGGGAGAGGGGGGAGAGAGGGAAAGAGAGGGAGAAGGAGGGAGGGAGAGGGAGAGAATGAAGGAGAGAGAGAATGAGAGGGGGAGAGAGAATAAGAGGGAGAGAGAGAGGGAGAGATGGGGAGGGAGGGAGGGAGAGAGAGCCCGGGAGGGGGGGGGGGAACGTGTGCGAGCGAGCGAGAGCGAGAGAGAGAAGGCGGGGGGGCTGGGGAGGGA
>JASKDV010214945.1:0-10111 GCA_032466395.1 Aegires albopunctatus | reverse complement strand
TATCTCTGTAACCCTTATTTTCATATTCTAGAGGACATTATCTTTAATTTGATGTATGATATGCCATGTAAATTGTCGACATTTTTTTTTGAAATGGTGGGACGAACGAGTGACCAGTTTAGTGAAACCTGCCAAAAGAGAGCCGACTGTGACCAATAAAAGCCCAAAAGAGAGCTGACTGAGTCCCATTAAAGCCCAAAAGAGCTGACTGAGACCCATAAAAGCCCAAAAGAGAGCCGACTGTGACCCATAAAAGACCAAAAGAGAGCCGACTGAGACCCATAAAAGACCAAAAGAGAGCCGACAGAGACCCATAAAAGACCAAAAGAAAGCTGACTGACACCCATAAAAGCCCAAAAGAGCGCTGACTGACACCATAAAAGCCCAAAAGAGAGCTGACTGAGACCCATACAAGCCCAAAAGAGAGCTGACTTGAGACCCATAAAAGCCCAAAAGAGAGCCGACTGAGACCCATAAAAGCCCAAAAGAGAGCTAACTGAGGAATATGTGGTAACCCTGCAACAATATTACTATTCTTCTGGTCTATCCTTTGACCGCTTTGAAGTAAAGCGCTTTATAAGTCAACTTATTGTTATTATTATCCTTAATTATTTTTTTCTCTCTTACCTCTCCCATTCTAGGATTCCAGCCCCCATGACCCTCTTGCATCTGTTTCAGTACTTCAAGTTCAAGGTCACACCTTACTTTATCTCCCACCTTGAATTGAGACATGGCTGGCGGTGGGTGAAATTCAACTGATTCTCCTAAAGAGCAAAGAATGAAAAATAAAAATTAGATAATAAAACCGATGTAATAGGTACTGATGCATGATGGGGGGAAAATGGGGTTGCATAATTTATACTTTCACTGAATGCTGTTGTAAATATAAATAATCCTCTCTGGCAGTCATTGATAGCTATGACGAGGAAACAAAGCAAGATCAAAAGATGATATTGAACAAAGTATAACTAACAATATGAAAAACGTACCAATATTATGAAATATGCCCATTAACCTAAAACTGGTCAATTAAAAAGTAACACAAACACACATAGAAGATAACCAAGTACCCACAATTAAAAAAAATCAAAATCAAAAACAAAACCAGTGCTCAACCCCAGTGCATTCTAAATTATGTGAATTAAAATGCAGAGGAGGCTAACGAAAGGTTTCAGCAATACTGCCGTGCAAAGACAAACCGATGTATCTCCAAAAATAGAGCTTTGGCATCTTTTCGTGTCATTGGGCTTATATCGTACCCATTTTTATCATGCGTCAAAAGTAGAGCAGCGTATCTCCATAAGAAACGGAGATTTTGCATGTTTTGAAGTACAATGTTCATTACTTTTGACAGGGAGAAATTTCTAAAGTTTTTTGTTGTTTTTTTTCTTCATTTTTCTTGGAATTGTAAAAAGTGGAGATACGCCAGTTTACCTTTGCATGACAGAAAAATGATGATAGGGTTGAAAAACCATGTTACCCAACACAGGTAGATGCTCCTTGTAGTACGTGCCCCCAGAGCCAGGGTGAATAAACTTCATGTCTACCTTTCCTTTGTGACCCATACGATAAACGTTGGTTGAGCCAGATGTCCAGGTCACATGGGCAACACTGCGTCCTGATTCGGAGTCCCAGCCTCGAATGTCAGATACCTTACCTACTTTGCCCTCTCCGCCTGGTATCAAATAAAAAAAGACAAATTATAAATTTCTTTTATTATGCAGATATTGGACAGTAAGGCATGTCTCATTGAACATTTTAATAAATACCGTGGCGCCACCACTATTCAAACTCAGATATTCGAATTCTTGGAATATTTGAAGTTACCTTGAAATCTAGGTTATTTCTCTCTTTGGCTTTGTAAATTTTTTTTTTTTTAATTCAAACTATTTCTGGCCAAATTTGGATATTTCGAAGTTAATGATTGAAGTTTCATATCTATAACTGTTAAAGAGCATCTCAGCCATCCATTAACTTTACTCTATCCCAAATTGGGGTCCTAGTCATGGTAATAACAGAGCTGCCAACCTAACATTTGCAGAATTTGCATCCACAGAGTACCTTTTAATTGTATTTTCATCTGAAAATTTTTATTCTATTGACCGATGTTCACACATCGTCATACTTATTAATTTCATAACATCAAATCTCAAATATTGACACGTGCATGGTCCAGTTATAATATATAAATCCAATTAAAAAGAGTAGATTACCCTAAATGAAATAAATTCCAAGTTGAAATGTTAATAAAATATTTTAAAAAAAACCCCACTGATATGTTAATACCCACCCTTTTACTAAACGCACAATGTCCAAGTTCAAGGTCACCAACAAGCCCTGTTATATACGTGTATGCTGTCTTAAGGTGAAAACTGACAAAAACTTGGATTTGTTGAATTTGTATTTTAATCACCTAATTTGAATTTTTGTATTTTCGTCTCAAATTTGTATTAAAATACAAACATTTGTATTGGATGGCAGCTCTGTAATAAAAGGTTGACTAATGAATATTAAAACGTAGCACATTAAATCAGTAAAACTCGATGCCTTGCAACTAGGCGGTCAAAAAGATCTGCTAGTCAAGTGGCCTAGGCCTAGCAATATCGATCAAAGACTAGCGACTTTGTGACCTAATAAATGACTGATGCAGTGTTTCCTTTGCATTGACGTGAATAACATCTGAAATGCTATTATAACGTACTAAGCTTTTAAAATTACCTCTGCATCGTTATCAGTTATACAGAAATCCTGGTTATATTGAAATTGTTAGAAATTTTTTTGAGTTTCAGAATAGGCGGGTTTGATTGTACTTCATGGAGGATAGGCAGGGTATCATGAATCTACAATCAGATACAATGACTGGCAACCAAAAATAAAAGTATAAAACCTTACCATCTTGATTTCCCCAATCCCAGTCAGGCCCACGACACACCTTGGCCCCAGCAAAAATGCCCATCGCTGCTATCTTCTGACTAGATGATCTTTTAGGGACTTTGGTACTGTTGATAAAATGTTTTGGTTTTATTTTCTCCATCAGAAGATGTATAATGTATGACAGAAAAAAAAAAAAAGCTGTTAAAAGACTTGGTTGCAATTACTATACAGTCTGGTCTCTCTAATCCGAACCCCTCCATTAATAATAAGAACAAAATCTGTTCCCGTTCCCAGAAAATCATTCGGATTACAGAGGATTTCGGATTAAAAAGTCCAAACTGTATTTTGGAACGTTGAGTGAGAGTATTCGGATAATGGAGGCAAAATATATATATATATATTGTTATACTTTGTTCGCAAATTTGGTGCTCAGATTAGGCATCAAGAATTTCCGGATTATAGAGTACAAATAAATAAGAAAAATTCCATTCCCAGCTCACATTTTCAGATTATGGAAACTTCCAGATTACAGTAGTTTGGATTAGAGAGATGTGACTGTATTTTCTCTAACTGTAGAAATTAACAAAGAAGCTATACTCTTTCTCTTGTAATGAGTGAATTGTAGGTTACCCGATGGGTGGTCTTGACAATAATACAATACAATACGATATCAGGTTAAGGGCTAAATAACCTTTAAATGCCCTGATGAAGTCAATAAATATATGAAGACTTACTTTGATCACTCACTGGCAAAGAGGTACCAACTGGAGTTGTCTTCTTCTTCTTCTTTCGACTTTTCCCATTAGGGGTCGTCACAGCGGATCAACCTTCTCCAATTTTGTCCGATTTAATGCATCCCTCTCTCGTAATCCAGTAGACATCACATCTTCCTTCATTTCGTCCACATACCTTCTCTTTGGTCCTCCTGCCTGATATTTCCACCCTTAAAATTCTTTTGCCAATGTACTCTTCCTCCCTCCTCTGGACATGCCCAAATCATCTTAATCTCGATTCTTTCACTTTTTCTCCAAATCTGCCCACTTGGATCCTTTCTCTAAGGTGCTCATTTTTAACTTTGTCCAGCCTTGCTACTCCCATCGAGAAACGTAATATCTTCATCTCAGCTACCTTCAACTCTACTTCTTGCTGTTTTGATAGAGGCACTATCTCTAGACCACATACCATTGCAGGGCATATAACTATCTTAAAGTTGTCTTGGAGTTGTCAATAGTAGAAAAATAAATGAATATTGTAATAAAAGACTCACCTCTTTTGACCATCGGTATCAAATCTTTGAAATGCATGAGAAAGGTCGTGCTTGTCGCCCATATAACAAGAAGAACACAGGTCAAAGTCTCCACACCTGGTGCATTTCCATCTCATTCCTTGAATGCCTTGAATTCGACAGGAATCACAAACTATGTTGTTGTGCTTGATTCCTGTAGAAAAACAAAATTTAAATAAAACCGAAATTATGACAGAAGAGATAACCAGAAAGATATTTTGACTGAAACAATTATAAATTTGTAGACGCTGTTGCCAGATCTTTCAATAGCCTCCAACAGCCTTTCATTTATAAGAGAAACATGTTTAGAGCAACTGAAAGAAAATTTCACTCATACATATAATTAGATCACATCATAAAATGATGCATTTCAATTGATCCAAGATTTAAAGCCTTATAATGGGAGTGAGCAACATTTAAAATAATTTATAACGGTATAAAAAAACAACCCTAAGTTAAACATATTTATATATATATTCAGAGAACGATAGTGACATCATCTAATAGGCTAATGGCAATGGATAGAGTTAAGGCAATGCATGGACATAGTATCTATTTTTATAAGTGCCTTGGCCTTATGTCACAGAGTAAAAAGATAAAAACTATCTATTATCTATAACTACTCTTAGCATTCTCCATTTTCACAAAAGCAATGAATGAAAAGACTTAGAACTTACCAACAGGGGCATTATCAAGAATGCGCAGATCATAAGCACCTTGATAACCTACACGATAATTGGTGCGAGCTCCTGAATCCCACTGAACAACTACAGTCTTATCAGGTGAAGTTTGACTACCAGGACGACCAATTTCTACGACAGTCCCAACAAAGCCCTCCCCGTTGTCTTGATTTCCCCATTTCCAATTTGGTCCTCTCACCACACGAAGACCTGGTTCCATCCTCACTCTGAAATTATTCAAAAATGACAATCTGGAAAAATTGTGCCTGGACTATATCATTGCCTACCTTTAGTGAGATTTCTATTAACAATGACTAAGGGGGACACACATTCACTTACTGTAGGCCCCATTGCGCAGTAAGCATGTTGCAAGAGATTTTTTGGGAATTGTAAGCAAAGTGCTTTTTTTGCAGATTAGCCCTGCAACGATCGATGTAGAATCACATGAATTGCGCATGTGTTAACATAAACTCTCTAGATCTAGGACCCACTTACTTCATACATGATGAGTAGCCAATTCCATGACGCACAATTTACTTCTAAAGATCTAACGATCACCTGATAAGGGGTGATAGAGAAATGAAAAAATAACTGTTCACACAATATAGTTCCGATGGAAGGACTTTTCAAATCTATTTAAAATCTAGCAACATTTAATATGGCAAGTCACTTTTCATTGTTTTTCTCTCTATCTTAACTGGAAGTAGAACTTTGAAGATACCGTCATAGAATTACTATTATCTGCTACGAAGGTGAGTAATTTTTCATCAATAAATTATAGGCTAAAAATGTATTCTTAAACCATAGATCTAGCTCTATATCTCTAACTATCCTAAGAAGTAGAGTAAACCATTCATTAAGCTAGGCAAGTGTCTATACAGTAAAACCTCAGTTTACTGTACCTGGTAGTATGGCAGCGCTCAGCGAAAGGAATCTGATCAAGAATAAATTATTTATGGCACTTCGACCTCAGCGGGGTTTACATTTTTTTACTTCGACAATTACATTGTCACACAAAAACTAGCCTATCAGTACTATCACAGTATTATTCAACTAGAACTAGAACAATACATTGACTTGATTGACTGACTGCAAAATACCCCCTCCCCCAAAAAGAAAAAAAAAAGATCTAGATCTATCTTTGACTTTGAGACAGATTATTATGTCAGGCCAAAAAAGCATGGTCATCTTTCTTTCACTTTCAATCATTCGAAGCAATCGTAGTCTGGAGATCGGGGCCGATGATTGATAACAAATTATGGTTATGATGTGAAAGCACAGTGGAAAGGAACATTATCAAAAATTAACTGTTTTAGATCTATGGAGATCTAGATCCAGGCCTATTTACGGCTTATGAATGAGTAGGCTAGTCTCTCTCTCTCTCTCCCCTTTGACCCCAGTCTGTACAATATTATTAATAAGATCTAGAATCTAGCTGTTTACTGTAGTGTCAGTTGTGGGTGTTAATTGCTTGATACTATTTAAAGGCCTAGATCTACATTAAAATTTAATTTTATCTTGCAATTGCAACATGATAGGATAGCTAGGTAAGGCAGACTCAGACGGCAGACAGCGCGAGACTGTCGAGCGCTGCGCAGGAAACACGATGTGGCGGTCGTGCGTATAACACGTATCGTGCAACTCTGGTTGCGGCGCTTCGGAGGAAGGCCTGCGCTAAACAGCAGCATGCCTCGCATTGTGTCATGGGCGTCGCGTCGTGCGCCTCGTAGTGGCTGCCAAAAAATAAGATGACTTAGATGAGGCTAATTAATAGAAAAAAACAGAAGTAGAAAAGAAATAGGCTTTAGAAGAGGAAAAAAGTCAACAGAAGGAAAAGAAGCAGCTTAAATAATAAGTAGGCTATAATACATGACGGTAACTGAATAAGGAGATAATTTACAGAAAAAACATCATCTCTCAAAAACGAAAAACCTAATAAATGATGGCCATCAAGCCCAAAAACATGCATTGCAAAAACCACCCAGGATTTTCTAAGGCCCTCTGTGTACAAAAGTAGGCCTACTCCGTATGAATCAGAAAGACACGAAACATATATTTCCATACCCGATTAGAGATATGAAGTACTGTAAATTATCTTGCTGAGTAAACACTGGGAAATCGACAAGCTATCCATGTATCATGCATGCCGCCATTTTTGAGACAGGAGACAGGAAATGGAACTCTTTTGTTGTTAAATTCGAAAGCGAAAGTGCAATTAGATCAATATGTAAGCTATTTGACATTGACTCCCTCTCTTTCAGGTCAACCACTGCCCCGCCCCTTCCCTAATTATTCTTTCAATACGTCTCATCGTGTTGTATTTTGTACATCTCTTCTTTTTAGTCTTTGCAGCGTTTCAACCATGTATCTGTGTCCCTGTATTATCATTTCTGGGTGTATACCATCCATGCCAGGCGCTTTATTGTTCTTCAGTTTGTTGACTGTTGTCTTGATCTTGATCTTGATGGATAATCTGCAAAAGGCTCAACAGCCCATCAAAGCAGATGTCGGGATACAGTAGAGATGATGGTAAAATTCACTGAATAAATAAATTTCTAAGTCTCTTAAAATGGGTGAGGGAGCCACAGTTAATGATCTCACTGGGAAGTGAGTTCCAGTCCAGAAGAGTTTGTGGGAAGAAACTGCATTTGTATGTCTGTCATTGTCTTTTCGATGGTGACCCGTTTCAATCTCCTGTATTTCTGTATGTTCATAGTGATTTGGGGTTATTTTGAAGGTTTCGAGGTGATTTAGTACCGAGTGGAAATGTTCGATCCGCCGTTCTGCGATATATTTTTCGTTGTTGAGAGTTTTCCCATCTTTGCCATAAATTGGTACATGTACTTTTTGTTGTTTTTACCCTCATTTGACAATTCATTTATCATGTAACATAATATTGGAAAAAGAAAACGTACAAAAGGTGTGGAAGATTGGAATCTTTATGCCACTTCCCCAAAAAAAAACAAAAAAAACAAAGAAAACTTGAGCATTTGGAGAGGTATTACTCTTCTATCGATCCCAATCAAAGTACTGTGTATCAACGTCTTAAACACAATAAAGAATACCCCAGACAAGATCATAATTAGGGAACAACAGTGTGGATTTAGACCCGGACGTTCATACACTCACGCCATCTTCACTCTGCGCAACATAATTTAAAAAACAACTGAACACAACATACCGATATACCTTCATTTTGTATATTTTATAAAGCATTCGACAGTATTCATAAAGGAAACAATGTTGAAAATCCTAGGCTCTTATGGAATACCCGGAAGTTATAATGATAATTAATGCTATTTATACTGGTACAAAATGCAATGTTAGGTTAGAACAAAAAACGACAGCGACTTTTGAAATAAACACCGGCATAAGACAGGGATGTATTCTATCACCACCCCTTTTCACTCTTGTTTTAAATGATGTGCTTTTAAGACAAGATGTGAAAAACTATGGCATAAACACATCAGGACAAGCACTGTCTGATATGGACTTTGCATATGACATTGCATGTCAGGACCATCAAAGGAACAATTTCAATTATGTTCAGATGAATTGAAAGACAATGCACAAAAGATCGGCTTAAGATTCAATGCCAAAAAATGTGAAGTGATGAGCACACTCGGAAATGAAGCTCACATCGAAATACAAATGTAGATAAAGTAGCAATCAAAAGAGTGAACAGGTTTATATA
Organism: Aegires albopunctatus; assembly: GCA_032466395.1. Lineage (NCBI taxonomy): Eukaryota > Metazoa > Mollusca > Gastropoda > Nudibranchia > Aegiretidae > Aegires > Aegires albopunctatus. Next base: position 1,578 of record JASKDV010214945.1, on the reverse strand, counting down.
TCTTGGAAGTAAGATAAGCAATAACAGACAAGCAACAGATAATATTTACATAAACATCACGACAAATAAATCTCAAAACAAAACTGAACATCTATTATGCCACCGTAAGGAAACCTGGAAGATATATGCAGTCGAAGGAAACAAACTAAATTAATTTCATAGAGGTTGTCTGAGAAAAATATTAAGAATCAAATGGCAAAATATAATAAAGAATGAAGAGTTGATTAGAAGAAAAATGAAAAGGAAATGATGTCCATAATAAACAAGAGAAGATTGTGATACAAGAGAAGATTGAGATATGAAGAGTTGATGAAAAGAAAAATGAAAAGGAAATGATGGCCATAATAAACAAGAGAAGATTGTGATACAAGAGGAGATTGTGATTGAGGTGGTTTGGACATGTTGCGAGAATGAAAGAAGAAAGAATGCCGAGAAAAGAAATGGGATAGAAACCAATTGGAAAGAGAAATAAAGGGAGCCCAAAACTAACGTGGAGAGAATCGATGAACAGATATTTGAAACAAGCGGGTCTGTCATGGAAAGAAGCAAATTGATGCAGCCCAAGATAGAACTGGTGGTTTTTGACAGTCCAATGTGCAACAAGCACGGGACGGACTAAGGTCTAAAGTAAGGTCTCTTCTTTTTACACAAATTGTAAAAGGCCTTAGAGGCTTGGGCCGCCCTTAGATTGGGCTTCATTTTTCACTCTTCATTTTCTTGATCGTTTACACTGCTGATCACCCACTATTTCATGATCGTTGGGGCTTTCCCAACACACAATGTGTAGAATGATTGACACACCAACACGCGAAGCGTAGGAGCGTCCGTGCAATCGCCCTTCCTTCTTTGCCCAGATTTCCAATTATTTGTTTAAATGGGTTCTAAATTGTTTGGGCCGGTAAGCAAGGAAATCTTTCATCAAATCTAATGAAATCTGTTGTAGACACAGATCAATTGTTTCTGCGTCGATATACGACATTTCATTACTTTAGCTAGTTTTGGCTTTTAATTTGTAAACACAAAAATAAATATGGCATTTTGATATATTGAACCTCCGAGTAAATAGAGGATGGGATCTACTTAAATTCAATCTCAACTATTTTGCACTGCAAGTGAACGTAGTAGATCTAGAACTGGAGCTAGAAATAAAGTAGTAATATTCTTTAAAGCAATTAATGATCAAAAAGACATCCCCATAAACGAACTGAACAAAAGTAATAGGAGAAAACTCAGATAGTTAGACATTTAATATTCCTGTCTCTAAAAATGATTGCCATGGGCATTCTTTTTTCCCAAGCACTATTAGATTGTGGAATAAATTGAATCCAAATATTAGAAGGAACTAAAGTGTTGATAATCTTAAACATAGGCTACAATATGAAAAAATTAGATCCACATAATGTAATTAGTCTGCTAACACAATAACTAATACTTCATTGTTTGTTGTTATGTGTTGTTTTTTGGCGTATTGGTAATTGACAGTAATATTCGACATAGTTGAGTTTTGTCAGTTTATTTGAATAATAATAATAATAATAATAATAATAATAATAATAATAATAATAATAATAATAATAA
>JASKDV010214934.1:0-10111 GCA_032466395.1 Aegires albopunctatus | reverse complement strand
GTAAGCTTTCTGCCTCAGCAGGGTTGCTTTTATTTTCCACTATTTGCAAACGTTCATCAAATGACTGGAGCAGTTTTGTTATGTTGTCAAGTTTTTCTGTTATCATTACATCTTTAACATCTCCATCGCTCGACATTTCGATTCAAAATCTATGGTCAATTTTTTATTGTCGAGAACAGGTAATGATTTCAACTGGGACTCAATACTCCCGTTATATTAGTTATAAACAGTTGTTCAATGTCTAATTTAGTAGTAAATCACATTATGGTACAATCCTACAAGTTGTTTGATATATGCACAGAATCAATTTTATATAATATCCAGAGAAAATTTTAAAAACTTCCATCTCGCTGATTTGTAACCTGCCCGTGAAATAGCATTTGGCAAGAACCATAACTCACATCCTAGGGACTAGGATGTGTAACTCTTAATGACATCAGATGACCACAAATGATAATATGGGGTATGATAATAACAACAACAATAATAATAATAATATAAGATTTATCTTTAAAACATGATGACCTAAAGTACAGACTAAAGTCAAAAGGGCAGTAGATGGGAATCATGGCAGATTGGAATTTACAAACCTAACCCCAGGGGGAAGAAATGAAAGCCGATGTCCTTCGCTTTTTGAACGTAGAGAGATGAGGCGACCACTCCTTTCAGACGTTCTTAAGTGCCCCGACAAAGCATTTTGTCATCAAAAATGCTTCTAATTTTGCGAAGACAACATGTTTTATATAAGGTGTCAAAATTATCAATATGATTAGTGATCTTGGAAGCTCGTTTGATTAGATTTATGGAAATAAATAATGACTGCGAAAAGATCCGCATTGATCAGAATAGATTTCAATAACATCATCTCCTATTACTTTGTCGAATAGTATTAACCAATGACGAAAAAAAAATAAAGAATATGATCACACTCATTTTCGTATAATGTGTCATTGTCAAAATAAAACTTGGAGATTAAATACACATTTGATTACTTCTGGTTGAACTATCGAGCAAAGAGACGGGGTGTAGCGTGCTTTCTATTCTTTATCTGATTTTTTTTGTATGTTTGTTGAGATCGTCTTTGAAATGCAGTTAGCGGACCAACAATGCTGCTGGAACAAACTCTCAATATCGTGTTAGAGGAAGCTAAGCAGAAATCAGCACAGCGCAATCCTAGTTTTATAATTTGGTTTGATATTAGATCAATGGCTAACATAAGAGCGTCAGTTCATCATTGGACTTTTACGTGCTTTCGCTGGAAGTCGTTGAGTCAGATACAAGACAAACAAAGATGTTGAAATATCGTTCGACAAGTATAATAGAGACAACATTAGTAGTATCTACAAATACAGATATCAGTGAATGGAATGCCAGCATAAACGATTTAATAAAATCATCGTCAAACACCAACGAATCAATCTAACAAGTAACAGTGCTATAACCCGTTCAGCATATCAGTGCAGTGCTAACAACACTTCCGATCAGCCAAGAGATAACAAAGGAGGCCAAAGCAGTACATAAAAGCAGTTAACAACTAACAGGCTTGACACGAAAAGTGAAAATACAAATGCAATAATAGAACCATCATGACTTTCAAGCAATTCAACTTGAGCAAGCAATGGTGCGTGTCATCAACAAGAAACTATATATCAGTTTATTAACAGAATTTAACGCCCTGAAAAGTCTATCATTCAATCAAACGATTTATACACCATGGAGAGTCAACGTGCCACAGAGAACCACAATCCTGATGCAAGTCAGTATTATTGCGCTGAACGTGGGCATAATAATGTCAAAAGACATAGGCGCGGCCGAAGGGAAGGATAATTAATCTGAATCTTTGGACTTCGGACACGGCCTGTCAGCTCTGCATGTAGAGCGAAGATTCTCCCTGTCATCTCAGACATCAGAAAGTGATAATATACATATGCATGGTTGTGGTTGAAGCTTTAACTTTAATCAAATCCACAAATCGGACAAACATGTGATCTTTGATTATACCAATCACACATGAGCCGTCGTCTCATTTTTACATATTAAGCACTTGCGAAATTTCTGTTCTTGATCATGAATAATATTTCCATTATTTCTAGTTGAACTCATTCAACATATCGTCAGTTTCGCCCATAAAGGATCTTGTATTTTCCAATGTGTTTTCATCAACTTGTTATTCAAAGCGAGACCTCAAATTATGTGGGGACATTAATGTCATTACCATTTGTATAACAGACTAAAATGATTGAATAAGTAGAAGAAAAGATTAATTTTTATTTATTTTAATCGACAGCAAAACTCTAGACATAAACAGACATAGAATATGCCTATCGAAATTGTTTTATAATTTATTTTCCACATTAGATTATATTTCAGCCCTGTACGAAACCTGAATTATTTGTACCTAATCTACATCTTTGGATAGAAAAACAGCCATTTTGGAAATTTTGATGTTATAATAATCTTCCGATTTCGAAACGTCATTGGATAATTATATCTCTTTGTAAAGAAGGAAAGAGCGCATAAAATTTCAAACGTTCCCATGCTCTTATTAAGATGAGATAAGATAAGATAAGATAAAATAAAACTTTATTATCCAAGAGGAAAAATTGGTTCACAATTTGCAAGTAACATGTGAATGTGAGTTAATATTTCAACCCAAAATAATGAGGGAAAGTCATGATCAAAATTTAAGATAACCGATGAAAATTGGCATTGTTGTTTTGGAGAAAATTGCTATAATATGCATAAGAATGACATTACATCTGAGGAACCCACATTATATCAAATAAGCAGAGATACATTATTTCGAATCTGTTATTGATGAGAGCATGAAATTTTCATTTTATTTATCATTCAATAATATATTAGCAGGCTTTTAACTCCATAGACATCGACTGAGCTTGGTCTGACAACTTGACGTCATCAAGGATTGAACTAAGCTTACCACCATCCACGTTTTAAGTCTTTTGATTTGTCAATCCCATTTTCTCGGAGACCTACAAATAATGCATGTTGTACCGTAATTTCATAAATTATCTCCCCATAGGCGTATTAATATGACATGACCTCTAATAGAATAGAAACAATTGTACTATGTAAACGTCATCAGCTGATCAGTATAGTAAAACAAAAGCATAACGAATAGCAAAGAAGGTTTTTTTTTCCTCGATGATTCTTGGTAATCCTTCGGGACTAGCACGCACAAATTTAGTCATTCAAGAGAATCAAGATATAGTAAATCCAGAACATAATATGCCATCAAGCATCGACGTGAAGAACACAGGCCTAGGCCGTGTTCCAGTAATAGGCTAGGCCTATTACTAATTATACTACACATCTAGATCTAAACTTTGATCAGCACACCCGCTGGAGCACAATAATAAACATCTCGTTCATACGTTTAAAAAAATGAAAAGCAGTATTAATGCGTGTGCATAGATAAAGTGCATACTTCATTCTCAAGAGTGTATGTCACATTCATGACACTAAGTCTCTATTGCCCAGATCTAATAACTCTTGAGGCCTTTAATTGATCGATTTAGATATAATGGGACCAATACTTGAGGTGCGAGGTTTAAAAACTATAGTGCATTAATATCTTTGGCCATTAGTTTAAATACCGGGCAAATAGTTCAGTAGACGAGTTCGATTCCCGGTCGGTGCAGGCTTTATGTTGAAATCTGATTTTTCAAATTTCTTCTGTTCCCTTATCCTGTGGTAGGCAGGATATAAGAGCCTTGTCCTAATGAAGACGGAAATAAATTCGGAGGCCCCATGTGCCTTTGCGCATGTAAAAGAACCCTCGGTTGATGAAAATCGATAAGAGTTGGCCGTTCCGTCCGCCACCTTGGCAAAATTAATTTCCTACTTTGGTCTATCAGAATATTTAGAATAATATCCATACACACTTCTCATATTCATATCTATTGACGTTGTCTTCCCTTTGATATAAATAAGAAAAGTCAAGATCTAAGGGGAAGGAAGTGTGCCTGGGCAACCACGCTTCATCAATTCACAATGCCCAGGCGTAACACAACATGCTACCATATTGTCTGTGAAGACAAAAAAGGCCAACAACAGTTCTGAATTCTACATTACTAATGTTCATGTTTTGACAAATGTATAAAATCACTAAATCTAAATGAAATTGTGTGTTCATGTTAAACTTTTAAGCTAGAAATTTCTAAATGTAGATCATAATTCTATATTCTAGCTCAAATGTTAATAACATTCTCCTTTGTTTGAAGATGTACTTGATTGTTATCCCTTGCTTATTGAATGCGTCGTGCGTGATTGAAAGTAGTTCGAATTAGTGAATGCAAAACGGGATATAGACATATATTATTATAAGTCAAATAATTCCTACTTTATTACAATAATTAAAGTTAGTCAAAGTAAAGAGTGTTCTAATATAGCGCGTTTCCACTAAATGTGCTCAATGAGCTTTACAAAGTTTCCATGGCAGGCCATTACGATCTAAAATCCGTCTCAACCCCCAAGAGGGCATACACTCACAGAGGTGCGACCTGTTGAAAGGTGCTTCACTCTAGCATACTGACAAGATCTTCTTCTGCCTATGGCCAGGTACCATTTTACACCTGGGTACGGTGAGGAAATGCATGTAAAGAGTCTTTCCCAAGAACTCAACATCGCGCCCAACCGGGATTCGAACCTGGGACCTCTCGATCACCAGACCAAATGTCTACCACTAGACCACGATGCCACACAATAGAATAAGATTGTAGGCTCACAATGCATCTAACAAGAAAAAGGTTTTCCCAATAAAAAAAAAAAAGCTTATCATAGAGTCTCTTCACCCGGTGATAGGAAAGTGGTCATCAAAACGTAAGGTTAAAAGAGTAGGGAGGGGAAGGGAAGGGGGAATCCATTCCCCGCGTTAACTTGGTCCGGTATTAATAAATCCTAGAAGAAGTCCCTTGACATACATTTCCCTCATCCAACGCAGCAATGAAAGAAAGAAAAGCGATAAAGACAGCGACATTAAGAGTCTTATAAAACCCTTGCTCAGATGTATGCTAGCAAGGGAGTTGGGAAAAGATGTATCCAATGACCCGCTAGAAACATGGGATGAGGAGAGAAGGGGGGTTGGGATTATAGGTAAATTTATATAGTTATTGATGACATACAATGTCTTTGTGTTTATTCTTGTTGCGAGGACGATAATATTAACTACTAATCTTTATAAAAGTAAAAATTATGCGTAAAACAAATTTGATGCTAGTGAGGATTTTGTCATCTTTTTAATCCTTATTTGATTTCACAGCTTTAATATTTTTTATTTAAATCAAGAGACGACATTTTTCTGAAGCCTTTACGGAGTAGCAATTACACGAATTATAGAATAACCAAGAATATCTTGGCACAAATAGCTGATTCAGTCAATTCAAACAATGGCGATTATCTGACATGTAAATCAATAAATGAAATGTTATTTTTGAAGAAGACAGATTGGTTAAAGAGATGAAAATGAATATAATTATATTGATATTCAATACCATGCTGAATATCAGGGTTAATATAACAAAATGATATACGTGTATTTATGTAAATAACAGTGGTAGATTAACATGAACATAATGTTGATATGCGATGTTTACTGATATGGTAACATAATATAAAGAGATGATGTCATACAAACGTAAATGCATGAAGTAGAAGGACGATAAAACTTTGAATTGGACCCAGAAAGTCGTAATGTTTTAATGTAAATATACATAATGAATAACTTACGATACGTTTATTTTGATTTGATTATAGAATACTTTTCAAGACATTTCACAAACAACATTCAGTTGGCGTTTAGAAAGGGTCGATGATATTGCACTAAAATATTGGAAGATATTTACATGTCTGTGACCAGGCGGAAGTAATTGGTGGGGGTCATTACTAATTGACAGAAATGGGAAAGATCGATAAGTCAAGTAAGTTGTAGAATGGCGTATGTCCATAAAAAGAGATGCGATGATAATTTATTCAAGAAGTGAAACGACTGAATGACTGAATAAATATGACATGTATCATGAGAAACAAGAGATAACGTGGCCGAATTGTCTTTTGGAGCGCATGCAGTTTTCAATAATTCGTTGGGTATGTTTTCCACTCTGACCTCGCTTTTGAAGGAGCTGAATAGATCTACCCACTCATTCACTGCTGAATCAACAGGAGACTTGGGAGAGCTATGAGATACATGTAAATCTACCCGGATATGAGGACTAAGCCCAAGACTCAAGAGTTCTGCAAATCGAAATGGTTGCTATAGTGACGCTGAATATGTAGCGTGTAGCTACATTGGCTTGTTGACTACTTGTTATTTTTAGCATAATCTGTTTCTACGATGATTTGTTACTAAGATAGAATATCACAATTTAATTACATTAGCAAAATATTTAAGTACGATACTTTACAATTGAAATTGGATATAGGCAATAGAATTTGGTTAATAATCTTGGAATTTAATCATATTGGGTGATTACCTATCTTCTCACACATCTTCTCTCCTCACTCTATCCATTATCTCTCTCTCTCTCTCTCTCTCTATATATATATATATATATATATATATATATATATATATATAATCTATATATCTTCCGCTTTCTCTCTTTCTCCTCTCTCTCTCTATCTCCATCTATCTAGGCCTACTCATTTATTGATTTATTTATCTTTTATTTCATCACTTATTGCTTCACGCGTTAAAATATCTCAAGCATTCTCAAATTATTATTTACACAATTATTCCAATGAATACGATTACATCAATGATGAATAGGATGTGCTGACAACAATAACTTTTACTTGAACAACAATAACAATAATAATTTAAATTTGAAAAATATGATGATGAGAAAAGGGGGGTGGGGGGAATATATTTAATGAGCTAAAGCTTTATCGTTTGATAGAACATGGAAATATGTTTTGTCCTATCTCAATATAACATAAGCCTCAGTAGTTAATAATTTCATTCTGTTTTATATATGCTTATGTTGCAAAAGTTGATAATATTACATATTGTGTACTTTTATCACATAGATCTAGAATGTTATATCATATAATTAAATTAGTATAATCTTCACTTTTATTCATCGTACAGTTGATGTCTGTCAGCATAGGAACAATGGAGTTAGTTTCATTTTTATTTCGTTTTCATAATTCACAATTAATAGATGCTTAAAGCTATAACATTGAAATAGGATCTTGGCTTTCATTATACAAAGGTTCTTTGGTTTACCATTCTGTAACATATTTAGCATAGTAGAGTTATATTGCAACAGGGAACTGATTGACCGACTAGAAAATAAGGTAATCTAAAAATAGCTCTACAGATTTCCTCCATCGGTTCAATCAGCATCATAATTGAACACAAATAAGCCAAGCCTTTGGATCACAATCTACGTCATATTTCCTTTTATTAACACGGCTCTGTGTTAGACCAACCAACAATTTTAATACCCAATGTGCCAAGATATACATCATTGACCACATAAAGAACGGAGTGTGACTACAACATCACTGCAATTCTCTGCAGTACTTTTATGTCTTACGTCATCAAATGACGTCTCTTATGGGTTAACCATTTTCAGGTCACTCGGTATCTCTCAGGGAATGGGAAATTTCCCTTTATTGTTCAATGTCTTTCAGCCCAGCCCAGCCCATTCCCATCTTGCTTTAGTTTCAGAACGAGAAAAATAAATAAATTAACAAATACATAATTATTTGTATAATATACATAAATATTAATGGTCGAATCAATGAGCATTCATATGAATCGACTGATAAATAGTATGCAAATTATAATTAATGAATGAATTAATAAATCAGTAAATAAATAAATAGTAAAGAAGGAGAGAAATAAGAGACAATCCAAATTTAATTTCTGATCACATTTCGATCAGATCAAAGGTCAAAGTGGCAACTACTAATTTCCTCTTTGTGATCATCGTTTTTCTAGGGACGCTAAGTTCACATTATCAGTGTCATTGAAAATATTTGTGTTCGGTATCGAAGTTTTATGGAAAATCTTGGCAGACGACTCAAAGAAATTAATTTGCTTCTTGGCATTACTACTTCCGGGTGTGAAAATCGGCCACTGCTGGCAAATATTGGTGCAGCGATGAGTAGCGAAAAATTGGGCAATTGCTTCGGGGCCACCGTCCGTCGCTCCAAAGGAAGAAGACAGGGAATGGATAACTGGAGTTGTGAAACAATAGCAAGGATCGGCGAATACCCCTTCTAAACCGCAGACCACTGAAGTACCTGTGATGAACCAAGTATAATGTCCGAACGCTTGTGCCATGTTGTTTGGTCCCAGATGACGACGGCCACTTGGACACGAGTTTCTCAGAAAATCCGCCTCGCACTTGTTTTTCTTTTTGCTCTTCGACTTTGACATTGTTCTGGTATCTGTTCGGGCTACATATGGTATGGATCCGTTGTTGCAGTTGAACACCTGGAATTTTCCGTCTATGAGAAGCTCCATGACCACGTACTCATCTGTGACGAGGCGCTTGTCGTGCGGAACAAAGCACCGGAAAGCACCGTTGAAATCAGACACACGTTTGAGTCTGGCCAAAGAAGGGTTGGCGAACCAGAGTACTCGATAGCCGATGAGTTCGTTGAAGGAAGTAGCCAATCGCTGGGCTTCACGGGCTCTCTTAATCACATGTTCTAGATCTCTATATTCGGCAGGCTTGTCCACAAGAGTTTTGACCACGCAGAACTGGCCCCGTCTGGATGCATGACCGTTGAGAATTCCTTTGTAGACGGCAAAATTAGCTCCCTCGTGAAACGGGAAAAATTCGAAACTGGCCATAAACGAGTTGCCTTCTGCATCCGGTTCGGAGAGATGAGTCACGTTGTCTCTTTCAATGGATAGCCACCGCATCGTGAGAAAAGTTATTCAAAATGCATGTAATTTGTGAGTGAGAGCTGTAGAAGTGAAGGCTACTTCATCTGGTAAAGGTAGACATGGCTTCGCCATCGACTCTACCTTTTGTTTAGCGCTTTACCTATGTAATATATCGACTAGTTGTAGATGGTTTTTGTTATCGCTATCATTTTTTCTTCTTTGATGTTCTATTATTCTTAGCAAAGATATGGATACCCAGAGAAAAAAGAAGATGTCGTTTCCTTATTAAAGCCTGTCGCTAGCTAAATATGACCAAATATTTTCTTATTATAAAGTGGTCAAAGATGGTCAAAGTAAATACTTTGTCCAAGTCCACAATAGATCATTGTTAGTGATCCTTGTCTAGGCGGCAGTGTGGTTACTTGTTGCGGAGTTTCTGTCATCGCTGGACATAGGATTCAGATTGATGATCTACCTGGAAAGACATTGAAAGGAATCGATTACAATATTTAGAGTAAAGACGGAATCACCTTGGAACAATCCGATTCACAAAGTGCAATTTTTAAGTTGATAATGTATGATATAGTCCTTTTTATAATCATTGTAGTCCATTGTCACTGATTTGTGATGGACCGTTTAAGCAGAGAGACTAAACAGTTTTACAACTCTTTCAAAAAATCAAAACATCTTAATATTATAATCATACTCTATATCGGTATCGATATATTAAATATTTCCAACTCATTGTTAAAGTGCGACGATGAAATTCTGAAATGTAATATACATCTGTCTACAGGCTGTCATAAACATAACAGGTAACTGTTTCGAAGAGCATTTAGTAGTATTTCATCATCGAAGCCACTATCACATGTGAAATTCAAGTCAATTAGAATTCATCCATATACATTAGTATACCGATAACCCTCGTGGACCTAGATTGATATTAATATCTGAATTCAGGCTTAAGAAAACAAATGAGCGTTTTTCGTCTGATGCATTATCTGCGCAACGAGATTTACACTGGAAACGTCAAGATAAGTAAAGATCTATACCTACGTAACACATTATTTTCTTGTGATTACAAGATGATTGATTATTATTATAATCATTATTATTATTTTTTTTATTATTATTATTATTATTATTATTATTATTATTATTATTATTATTATTATTAATATTACTATTATTATTATTATTATTATTATTATTATTATTATTATTATTATTATTATTATTATTATTATT
>JASKDV010214901.1:0-10114 GCA_032466395.1 Aegires albopunctatus | reverse complement strand
GAGAGAGAGAGAGAGAGAGAGAGAGAGAGAGAGAGAAAAAATAATCGTAAGGCAGGGTCGCTAGAGAGAGAGAGATTATATTCGTACGGCAGGGTCTCCAGAGAGAAAAAAAAAATTATATTCAGGCCTACATTCTAAATCTAGATCTATAGTTCCATAGATCTAGATTACACATATAGACTATTATTATACATCTAGTCACTAAAAGTAAAGATAGGTCTAGGTTTACATTCTAAATTGAGGATATATTACTTGCGATGAGATAATATAGGCCTACATTCCAAATCTTGATCTAGAAATAAAGATCGAACGAACTTGCAAACCCGTTTTTAGAGATAAATTCTAGATCTAGATCTAGCCAGACTGTAGAGATATAGCCCAATCTATCTCGAATCTAGATCTAGATCTACCTCAACATTGGATGCTAGATTCCATTCCAACCCATTTCTCATAACCCTCTCCCCTACCGAGAAAATAAAAAAAAAAAAGGAGGGAGGGGGAGAAAGGGGGTATATAGTATATCCGGTTCATTACACCCAGTTACCGGTATATCCGGAAGACTGGAAACACAGTAATCGTTCGCAGAACATACGTTCGAAACAACCGGTTAATATAATCAACAATATATCTGGAAACTCACCGCAGCGACCCGAAAAAGGCGGAATGCGGACTTTCAACGACAAATACGGACTCCTGAAGTCCAATACAGAACAAATCCGTATCATAAGGAACGGTTGGCAGCTATGACATACCCATAAATTCTAATGCAATTAGAATCTGCAGAGCAGCTATCCTCCCTTATATTTTTCTTAGAAGTAAACTAGAAAACCTCCCACTACATTAACTAAGAAAAAATGAAATGGTCAGCATCACAGATTACACTGACATATTCTTGTTTCCATTTTTTTCATCAACAATGCAAAACAAATTGATAAAAACTTATTATATAGAGAAGCAAACAAAACAAAACAGAACATACCTGGGGCATTTCTAACCCAGGCGATAAAATGGTCAGGGTTGTTTTTGTAGTGAACAACGCCAGACACCTCATAATGATCCCCGTTATGGTCAAAACTCAGCTCTGCAAATCGGCTATGAGGAAGGCCCTTCACAAAGTGCATTTGAACAAAATCTTGAAGGCTGCAATTAAAAACCAGAAAAAAATAAAAAGACTAGAGCTTAAAAAAAAGAAAGAAAAAGAGAGAGAGAGAGGATAGAGATAGGTCAATAGAGACAGAGAAGGATGAGGGACTAATGACTGAGATTAGTCATTATATTGAAATAATACCATAGAGCTTATTTATAGATCAGGAGGAATAAGGGGGAGATTCAGGAAATCTGCTTTTTCATAGCCAAAAACAAAACAGGACACACATAGGAAGAGACATAAATATGTTGCAGTCTAGAGGTTTGAATATGTAAATCTCCCAAAATGTCACACTCAATATGTTCAAACAGTTTCTTCTAACTTACCCTTCAAATTTCATTAACATTCTCTGAGCTGGAGCTTGGCACTCAAAGCAATTTCGAACAAAGCATGGCTCTTTCATGTTAAAATCTAGTGGCACAGCAGGGATAGTGGGAAGTATCTTGCTGTGACTGTCATCTTGAGAATAGCCACATTTTGCACACTGGAAAATCAATGGCAGAAAAAAATAAAAAAAATAAAAATTAAGTCTAAGTAAATCACGATTATCAGCATTTCTCTCATTATTGGTTTGTGACAACAATTTGTATTTTAAAGAAATGTATTCTAAACACATACAAGGAGTCACAAAAGGTAAAACCACAGATATGTGTCCAAATTATGATTTAAGCATACTTGAGTCGCAGCTCGCATGCTTAGGGTTAGGCCTGCAACTAGCTAAGCTAGTTCAGGTATGTTGATTTTAGTCTTAAACTTAAATGCTACTTAGCAAGTTTAAGTTCGACTTCCTATCTTTGGAGGTTATCGGTTACTTCCGACTGCCACGCATGCACAATGTAGGTTATTCTGACCAAACGGAAGAATGTTAATTTGAACGAATAACCATCTGTCAACAAAGCTAGCTCCTTTCGACGAGTCTTTATTTACTTACACAAGAGCACAGTAACGGTGGTACTAACAAGTCATGAATATATCTATGTTGTATTTGTTTCCACATATTAGGAAGGATAAACAGAAAATTATTTTTTAAGCAACAGAAAAGAGGAATGGCTTAGAACACAGATCATTCTATATTTTGATACCAAATTTAGCTCTCTCTAAGTTGATTATTAACGAAGTTTTTATACACCACCCAGCATTCTCAAAGTTTCAAAACATGAACTCATATATATGCATAGAACAAGGCTATTTTATTTGGTGGGTATGCAAAAGATACAAGTGGTTTGTTTTTGTGAGTTGATATCATTATATTTATCATACATGCTTGATCTACATCCAAACAATCAAACATTTGAGTTATGGCCCGCAAAATTATGCCTACCACTGACTTAAATTGAAAGGAAAATATGCGACTGTATTACGATAGCCGCCATTACGAATGGCCTTCACGGGCTCCATGCGGTTTACACCGTGCTGCTGGGCGTTCATTGAAAACAGGGTCTATTCAAATAACTCGGCTCAATTTAAAAACATCCATCCAATAACTAAGGTGAAGACATTCGTACATCTCAAGACAATATTATATATTTTAAAAAAATCATGTTCCCAGCTGTCAACAACTGTACTTCAAATATTCAGTACAGCCATAATGGTGACATTCCAGCTATATACTATATGCACCGTATACCACCTCTTCCTTCTACATTAAGAAGATGAGGCCGGCTTAGTTAGTGCAACAATTATAATTTGTTATAGATCTAATTCATTCAGAGCAGAATAATAATAATAATAATAATAATAATTTAAAGAAAAACACCCAACATATATACATAAATAAATAAACAAATCGGCATCACTCTATATGCCCTTACTTAAAATAATGTGATAAGTCTTTGTTGTCATGGTTACTGACTGAAGGCTCATGTCCAGAATGCTGTTGAACCAGATAAGCCAGAAAGTTCTGTTGGGAGACTGTGCGCTTTATATATTTTCTCATCATCATTATAATTAAAATACAGCTCCCATCACCTTAACCAACCAGAAGCATGTTCTGGTGTCTGAGCGCTTACTAGACAGAAAAAGAAATAGAGGTCTAAAAATCACGTTTCAATATGCCACTGCCCTGGGTTCAACTTTCGCAAAATTGGACTTTAGTGTAAGGCGCACACTACACACTACAACCCCATTATATTATGAATGGATAGAAAGGGTTTGTATTGCACTCTATGATGATACGCATAATAATACGATACGACTTCATTGAGAGGCGCAGGGAGTGTGTAAAGTTTAATGAAAAATGCGAAAATCACGCTTGCATCGCCAAAGACGTGAACTAGGCTGTTTGTCCAACCTACTTATGTCTTCACAAGTAAAGACATTGTACAGCACCTTGAGTACAGGGTCTTTGCTCAGTATTGAGCTTTTCCCACTATAAGTAGAGATATAGATACAGAGTGGTATTGTGGGGGAATGTGGCAATCCATAAGTGATCTGTATAATAAGTGGATGAATCGAAGACAAAACATTCATCCAATAACTAAGGTGAAGACATTTGTATATCTCAAGACTATATTATTAAAAAAAATAATCATGTCCCCAGCTGTCAACAACTGTACTTGAAATATTCAGTACAGCCATGATGGTGACATTCCAGCTATATACTATATGCACCGTATACCACCTCTTCCTTCTACAGTAAGAAGATGAGGCCGGCTTAGTTAGTGCAACAATTATAATTTGTTATAGATCTAACTTTATTCAGAGCAGAATAATAAAAATAACAATAATAATAATTAAAAAAAAAAAAACCCAAACATAAATAAATAAACAAATCCACATCACTCCATATGTCCTTACTTAAAAATAATGTGAAAAGTCAAGCTTTTTTGTTGTCATGGTTATCGTACCGACTGAACGCTCATGTCCAGAATGCTGTTGAACCAGATAAGCTAGAAAGTTCTCTTAAGAGACTGTCAGACCTCCCTAGCTAGAAATTCAAAATTCTGTAATGACTTCATAATTTTTTTGTAATTTGACAGAAATATCTGTAATGAAGCAGTTACTTTGCAAAAAAATAAAAAATAAATTAAATAATTAACGAAAGTTGTCTTAGAACTTTAAGTGCTTGTGACACTTTTCTTTTCTTCAAAGAAGGTTCTATGTTTAATTCTCTAAAGATTGTAGGCCTACATGTATGGAGATCTGGATGTCTAAACTATGGCATCTTGAATGTTGGCTTGATGGAAACAAGTCTAAAATACCAGTCTAAACGTAGATACAAAGTGATCCTATAGTCAAATTATATTTATCTCAAAAACCTGTATTTTACTGGCAATTATTGTAATTCTGTAATTTGGTGTGTCTTGAAAGGGTTTTCTGTAATGATTACATATTTTCTGTAATACTAAGGGAGGTCTGTCTGTCTTTGACCTTCAAAAGTCCTTGAGTGTAATGGGTCCGTTGATGGCACTCAAACCACTCCTCCGTTGCATTTACGACACCTCCATTATTTCTAAAACATTGCCCATTGAAATTTTTTTTCAGATTTGGAAAAAGAAAAAAGTCAGTGGGTGCCACACATGGTGAATGTGGAGGATGTGGGAGAAATTCACAGCCACATTGCAGCGCTGTTTGAGTTGCCTTCGCTGATCGATTCGCAGGCACGTCATTGTCATGCAACAGGAGCTTCCCGGGTTTTTTCTTTTTTCTTGACCAAGATTGGATTGCAGTTTTGTCAACAAAGTTGAGTTATAGTCTGCAGTGATTGAGGGCCCATGTTCCATATTATTATAGCCTGTCGTAATATTATGTCATCACAATCCACAAAACAGGACAGAATAATTTTTCCACTCGATGGAATTTGAAGGGACTTTCCATTGCATCGACGAAGATTTTTGTTCAGGATCAAAATGATGAACCCACATTTCATCCATTGTCTTAATTAGATCTAACAAATGGGCATCTTAAGATTCTAATTCCAACAGTTCTTTGCAGCAATCAACTCTTTGCTTCTTTTGATCTGGCGTTAAAAGTCGAAGAACCCACCTAGCTGATACCTTGGACATGTGAAAATGGTCCTGCAGGATACTTTCGATGGAACCCACTCTCATCTTTGTAGTACCTGCTGATTAAAAGCGATGCATTCTTCTAACAGATAAACTCTGGCTTTATGTTTTGTCATTGAAAATCTTAGTAAACTTTGTGACACATTTAATGCAATGCCTCAATGACCAATGTAGGAAAAGTCCTTACCTATACACAGGATTTTGATCTGAGCAGCTGGTGAAGTGGAAATGAAATGGTTGCGAATCTGTCCGGTTGAGAAAATATGAATCCATTACTTGTTTTGCAGTGTTCTTAATATCTCTGGGTTCCATGAAGTCAACGTAGTCCATGTCCCACACCAATGGAATTCCAAATTGCATTGCATTCATTAGCACATGGTTCTGCCATCTGTTCAAAAAATGCAAGACTTATGATTATACCATAGATATAAATTTGCAACTATTGTTAAATCATTGGGAATGGGAATGAAATTGACTTTTAATCAAGATTTTGATAGGCAACAGACAAATCAGACTTTTTCTTGAGATGTTATATGCAGTCTTTGAACTACAGAGAGAAGAATTGGCTATAATTTCTCTTCCAGTCTCAGCACAGTGCACCCTCACCAGACAAATATGTCGTTATAGTAATAGAGAGTTGTTATAGCGAAGCAACAAATAATGTGTGTGTGTGTGTGTGTGGGAGGAGGGGGGGGGTGGTTTAGGGGGTTAAAGTACCAAGAATGCAACAATACGTTCTGTAGACAGTGAAATCATCAATTCTCTCTCTCTCACTCACTCACACACACATACGGACACACACACCACACGCAGTGTGAGGCTTGCTTGATTAAGTGCTAGGCCTACTTACAGCCCACGACTACACGCATTTCATTAAAGTACGGTACAGGTATCAATAGTTTAAGAGTAATAGACAATAATAAGCCCACGAATGACAACTGAATAAGAGGAGTAGGCTAGTTGGCCTACATAAATATAATAATGTTGATGGCTTTAAATACAATGTATTGATTTTCTGCCAAAACCGCCATCTTGGTAACAGAAGTAGGGATTGAAACATATTTATATATGCATGGTATATTAAGTCAGAGAGAGAGAGAGAGAGAGAGAGAGATTCTAGAATCTAGATCTAGTAGCCTACTTTATACAAGGCTGTGGCGCCTACACATGTGTAGGGTGCGGACGACTTCGTCAAAGGTGTGAAAGCGTTTTCTTTCAGAAATCCAAAGAAGTCCATTATTTATATTATGTCATGCTCGCCTGTCACTATTCCTAGCACAGCTCCGAATAGACACTCCATACAATGTTGTTATATCTATCATGGACGGCGCCAACGTATCTAGGGTGACCAAAATATTAATTTGATTTTGCCGATTACCGCCACATCGAAGTCGCTATACAGGATTTTTACTAAAATGTGTGTCATTATAGTGAGTTTTCTTATTACTAATGATATAAAGGAAAAAATTCGGGACTTGGGCACCATGTCGCTATAGAGAGGATGTCGTTATAAGTGGGCTGACCTGTATTTATAAAATATTAAATTGGAGTGTAATGAGCGTTATACAACAAATGAAACTTCTGCAATTACTTCTGCTGTGCAACTAGAGAAAACATATTATCATTCTTGGCATGCAGTTTTGGTCAGCATAGTACGCAAGGGCACTTTTGATTGTAGTTGTAGTACAGTAGTTATAAGTTACTGCCTGAGCCTGAATAACCAGTGCTAGGAGAACAGAGAAAATGGGCAATTTATGGGCCCAGCCACAGCTAATTCTAGTGATTGACCATTTTGACATCTCCGTTCCCGGCAATTTGTTCTGATAACAGAATTTTCCGGATTAGGGAATTGCCGACCAAATATCAACGTACGCTTTCGTTCCCAGAAAATAGTTCGGATTTCAGAGGGATTTGGATAGAAGTCCAGATTAGAGAGACCAGACTGTGTATGTTTAAACCGAAATAAAAGCAACACAGTTCCTTGAATTTTGGTTTAGCCAGTTTCTACTGTACACTTAGTTTAAAGGGAGTGAATTCTTTTTCTTATTATTACAGCATCACGAGATGGAATAAAACTGCAAATCTGAATAAAATTTATGACAATCTTGAGAAGATCATACCTAAGATGTATTTCTATTGAGACAGGAAATTAATTGGATTTGAAGCAGTATAAATACAGTTTAAAGGGACGATTTATTTATAATTATAAGGGTAAAAAAAAAAATGGTTTTGCTGAAACTGTCGGCATTTAGGAGGAGCGGGCATTTAGTATTTAGGTAGTGATTGCTATATATCAGGAGAAGAAAAAAACAACAACTAATGTTACTTTTGCCATACCCACTTATTTTAAGTAATTCGTGGCAGGAGTAATGATTGCCATTTGAAACATTACAATGGAGCAGCATTAATCAAATGAGTAATAAAGTAAATATTTCATCAATTTGTACCTACTTCTTAATAGTCGAGTCATAGATCATATGAAATATTCTACTTTTAGGCATGCCGTCTCTCCTAGTAGAAGGCGTCATTTGATTTTCCTCGTGTAAACTTCTTTTCAAAGCTTTATTCTCCAATTCTTTAATTTGCTTTTGCTTTATGGATTGAAGGAAGGTAAAAAATTTACGCCTCTGATTTACAGTCATCGTCAACGCATCAAGCCAGTTTTCACTTGTCATGTCTTCTGCTGGCTGTGGTAAGTAAAAGGACACAAGAATTTAAACCATTTCTATTACTGTAATTATGGAATCAAATACAGTGCGAGCCGTTTAATTGGAAGAACAATGTCCAAAGGAAATCGTTCCAATTAAAAGTTCCAAGAAAGCAAGATCCATGTATGGAACGATCTAATACTATAAAAGTGTATGAAACAAGTACATCATAACAATAATTGATTTGAATATTTGTTTATTGTTATCTATGTTCAATCTCCTAATTACATGTCTTATCAATTCATTGGCGGTCGCATCATATCCTTGATCAGGTTTTAAAAAACATGAAAATGGTCTAACTAGTAGATATTTAGCTTGCAGATTCACTTCCAAGTACATCATTTTTCTTTAATTCCTACAAAACTATTTTTTCTGATTCCATTTAAGCGAGAGGCATTACAATTAGCCAGCATAATTTTTATTGATAGAAAGAATTCTATCTCAGAGCGTTCATTTCAATTAAGCAGTTGTTCAGATTAACCGGCATTCTAAATATCGGTTTGCACTGTATATCTGCATTATTTCAAAATTTCTTTCTATTCTATTAATCGTGCAAATTTATATCATTTACTACATACAATGTAGGCTTGTCTAACTATCAATAGCTGTAAAAACCATTTTAATATGAAAGAGGTTGAAACAATAATAAGTTAAATTTACCATACAAAATGAAAGGCAGAAAATGTCAAAGTCAATGAGATCAATGTAAATCAAAGGTCCATCAAATATGTTAAGCAAATTTATGATATTCTTAAAAACTTCCCACTGCAATAATTCTTAATGCTCTGGTTGACTCTACAAATAAACTTAATAATAGTAATAGACATAATGTAAGCTGAGATTCAAGAAATTTCCTAAATAATTGTTGTCTTCTTCAGAATAGTGCAGGGTGTGGAGGAAACATGCACTCACCTGTCATTGACAATTGAATACTTATTCTCCCTCCAACATTTTCATTCAAATTCTTGCTCATGTACAGGAATTACTATGCACTGTTACTGGTAGTACAATAGAAACCCGTTAAACTACCAAAATTCAAGGGACCATTGCTTTTATTTTGGATTAAATTAAACATACAACAATAATAACCTTTAACTTTAAGAAAAAAAAGGAATTTCAATTTCTTTTCAGTTGAACCATTTTTTCGGTTTAACAGGTTTCTACTGTATGTCCAACAAAAACAATTACATATTTTCTTGCTTTGTATAGTTGCATATTTCTTTACAAAAAATAGCTTACTTTTTTACTTTTATTCAGTTGATAAAAGCATAGTGTTACTGTTACCACCACCTTCAACAAAGTATTCAAATGTTTGAAAACTTACAATAATGTTGTATCCTTGTGAATAGTACACATCATGTTCAAGCTGAGCAATCTTCAATTTCCTTTGATCTTCAGCATTCAAATTAGCAAAAGCCTCGTCACATTTTTCTTTTATAATACCTTTCACTACCTTAGAAAGGTTGACATCGTGCCCTTTTAATTTGAGTTCTTTTATCCTAGCATCTCTCAATACATCGAAATCTATTTCTGAAGAGAATCTACTGAAAGCATCAAGACTCTTTTCATCGGTTGAATAGCATCGAGATAAAGTTGATTGAAATGAGCTGGCATTTTCTAATTTGACAACGTTGTTTGACACCAGCTTGAATCTTGCAGATGCCACACAATATGTTCTCATTGGTAATTTGCATCTTGAGGTTTGCTGAAATTGTCTATTTTTCGTAACAGCTTTATTATGTGCATCCTGAAGACACTGTATAAGTGGTGTAAATCTATAACCCAGAGAAGGGATTCTTAGATCCTTAAGCAAAGCCATTTCCAATTTGAAATATCACCACCTTAAAAAGAAAAATAATAATACATGAATGGTTTTTATGTAATGACAGCATGATTCATTAAAATAAAATCTTTTTTTTTTTTCTACTTGGATTATATTTTATTCAAGAAGTAATGTCTAATCCATTAATCATCTAAAGATGATAATATCACCATGCTTACTGTTGTTTGCTTCTAGAAGGCTTTATCATACTTAAAATAAATTCATAATTAAGTATACAGTTTGAGTTATGTCTCTGTCTAACTCTAATCCGCACAGGTCCGTTGTCACTTTGTCACCGTCAAAATATCAGAAATCTCAGTGCTCAGCCACAACCATCTTCACATGTAATCTCCTTCCTCCTCCTCTCTCTCTCTCTCTCTCTCTCTCTCTCTCTCTCTCTCTCTCTCTCTCTCTCTCTCTCTCTCTCTCTCTC
>JASKDV010214900.1:1987-19200 GCA_032466395.1 Aegires albopunctatus | reverse complement strand
CGTATGCTAGCGTGCGTGCTAGACATTGTTCACTGTTTGTTCCATTTTGCACGTTACAGAGTGGTATTAGAACCAATTGCTGTCGAGTGGATGGGGGTCGAGGGGGATTTTGTAACTTATTGATTGTTTTATGAAAGGTGTCTTAATGGGGATTATCTTTCAGTAAATTTTAATTTTGTAATAGTTTATGTCATGATTAAGGAGATATTTACACAAAACATGTAGGTTATAAACTATGAAGAATATGGAATGGTTAAATAGAATTCTACTTTTTAAATTTATTGGGTGGAATGCCTGATAGAGTTCAATGTAGGGGTGTGTTTGTAACCTGTGTGTTTCACCAAAAGCTAATCTTTGTATTTTGAGTACCAATATGCTAATCCCTGTGCAACTCACACACAGTGCAGTCCATATAAGATAAACTTGCTTAAGATAAATTCTCGTTTAAGATAAACATTTCGTCCGGTCCCGATTTTTTCCTTATATAAGCTAACTAATCAAAGTCCGGTTAAGATAAACTTAAATTGATCTTGATCCGCTTAAAATAAACTTTTCTCTGCCACAGTGGCATTCTTTCCCTACCCTTACGCATCAGATGTACGCATGCGGGACTGTATCACACTGGGTCACCTTTGCTGCCCGCACTACAATTGGACCGGGAGAGAGGGGCACGAGTTGCGCATGCACGAAAAAAATATGTGCCAATGCTATACTCTAGTACTAGAGTATCACGTTGATATGTGCCCCCCTCTCTCTTTCTTTCTTTGACTAGCCTAGCTCAATCGTGTCAAGGCTGCGCCCGTGTGCTCTGCATACATGTGTACAGTAGGCCTACTGTGTTACTTACACTTACTTTTCATTCTTTATTCTAAGTCTACGATGATTGACAGTTTGAATCTCAGTTTTAGTACATCTATATCTGCGCTAGTCTATCGCAAAATGAGCCTGTAACTATAACTATTGCAGAGAAAAAATGAGTCACAAGAAGACAACATTGAGCCTGGAAACCAAAAATGCAGCTTCTCAAGGATGTGTCGAAAGACACTGTGAGTGTGACTGTGTCTGTTCTCATTTTCAATTGAAAGTTTGTTTCCCTTGAAAATGGATAAAAGATAAACCTTGCTTAAGATAAACTTTTTTTCTTGTCCCAAGGAGTTTATCTTAAGCGGACTGCACTGTATATGCGTGGAACGTGATATTTTGTACATACATGTAGTAACACTTATTAACAATCATAGAAATAAACAGAAGTAAAATTTCCAATTTTGATCGTTAAAATTAATTTTAATTAATTATTTTATGATTAATATACTGATAAAGCCACTTTTAGAGAAGTTCAAACAACCAACTACTGTGAAGATATTTACAGAAATACAAAGATGAAAATTACTGCGGGTTGTAGAGGAAAGTTAAGGCTTGAAATTGATATGAAACACTCCCATGTTCTTAAGTTAAAAGGATATTGATGTCAAGGGTATAAAGTCAGTGATAATTACGGATTTTCACCTTTAAGATAGTGATGATATCCCCCAGCTAGACTAGGCATTTTTATTGTGGTCATTGGACCGTGACTTGCCTGGCCAAGCAGAGTGAATGCAAGTAAAAGGCGCTGGAGTGGAACCAGGATGGTTAAATATATAATCCGATCTGACAGTGGAAAAGAACTGCCTTGTACAGCAAATCAGTAAAGAGCCAAGCCTTCAATTAAGTGGTCAATATTCCACCAGCCAGGTGGCCTAGGCCTAGCACATATTGATCAAACACTAGCGACTTGGATTGAAATTGTAATTCAATCTTAAGATAATGGGAGTCATCACCGTAACTCAAGGAATTCAAATTAAGTAGTACTTATAGTGATACTGAATACCACCTATGGAATAAAATCAGGCATTTAGTTTGTTTTCATATAGCCTATCATGGTTGTGGGTCTCACAGGCGCATGAAGTAAAATTTGTAAAAAAATTGAATGCGAAATACATTAATTTTAATTAATAGTTTTCCTTATTTCCAGTCATTCTTTCTTGAAACTCTCAGACTTTGTCAGACCAAAGTTATTGAAGTTTATTTTTGTTTTGATTATTTTTATCATCATTATTATTATTTTTATTATTGAAGGATTAATATTATTTCAAGTATGTAGTGTTGTTAGTTACATCATGTAGGCCTACACTTTCTCATTACCATTTTCAGACTTATAAGCTCACAGAAGAAGAGCTTTCCATCTTCCCTATGGTAGATGCTGTTGTCTCACGTATTGCAGCTAAAGAAGTCATCACTGCTGGCAAAGGAAAACACTAGATGCTAGACTAATTTTCCTATGGAGATGTGTACTGTATGATGTTGAAAGGAGGATAGATATTGTGTGTCTATGAAGACTGCATACTCAAAACAAATTTGTTTGCAGTGATGAAATGTGACCTGCATGAGGTTTTTTGGGGGGTTTTATTTTGTGTGTATGGGTGTGTGTTTGTGTGTATGTGTGTGTGTGTGTGTGGGGGGGGGGGGGGGTTGGTTGGTTAAGATGAAAGAGTAAAACATGTTCATGGTGTCTTGTCAATGAAATAAAATACAAAAAATATTTAAGATAATTATTTGTTAATTTTTTTCTTGTCTCATTTTTATTAACCTGATAGGCCTACATTATGGTAACAATATTTAGAGGTTTCAAGTCTGCATGGAAAACAGGAACATTTTTGACCTTAAACTCTTTTATGTGGTGCAGTGGACAAATTTATGTCTTTATTGGTGCATGGCTGTCAGGGTGCGTGTGTATTTGGGAGAATTGTAGAGAAAGAGGGACAGGAGCGAGTGAGGGCACAAACAAGCTATCTAGATTGTTTAGTGATACACCTAATTGTTTGTGACAATGGAAATTAAAGGAGCCTTCTGACCACAGAACATAAGATGCACATTTTAGTTGGCCTCCTCTTATTTTCATTGTTAAACAACAAGGAAATAAATTGTCAACCAGCTGTTTTGAGACTCAAGGTCTGCAATAGGGGGTTTCAGGCAATTGGGTTTATATTATATAAGTACATGTAATAATTAAATACAAACAGTGTATGAGATAACCCCAAGAAAGGAAAACAAGATATGGTACTATCAAAGGAAAGAAATGAGATAAATCGAATGATGTAAGAGGGAAAGGAACCTGCAACCTCCACACTGGCACCTAATTGCCTTGCCCAGGTAGTGAAAGTATTCTTAACCAACCGAGCACCGAGCCCCCTAAAAAGAGGTCAGAGTCATCCAATTCTATCAAACACCACTCTAACTTCGACTTGCAGTAATTTGGCTAGGATTTTCCAACCATTCACTAGATTTAAATAAATATAGACAGTTTTCACTCCTTTGTATACCTACTGAGCAAAGACAAATCTTAGCAAAATTATCACAAGGCAGGGATAATGAGGTGTTTGATAAACTTAATTAACTCCGACCTCTTTTTAAGGGGCTCGGTGGTCGATTGTTAAGAATACATTCACTATTTGGA
The DNA here is from genome assembly GCA_032466395.1 of Aegires albopunctatus. NCBI lineage: Eukaryota > Metazoa > Mollusca > Gastropoda > Nudibranchia > Aegiretidae > Aegires > Aegires albopunctatus. Next base: position 15,707 of record JASKDV010214900.1, on the reverse strand, counting down.
CAAGCCGTTGCTGAGGTCATGGGCTCAATTTCCTCTTGCATCAATAGATTTTTCTCGTTTCTTTTCTATTTCCTTTGTAAGTAGGCTATCTAGTCTTCCTCTCTTGAATTCATCTTGTTCTAGGTAGGACAAACAAACAGCCTAGTTAACGCCTTCAGTGAGTCGAGCAAGCGATATTCGCATTTTTCGATCATCTTTACACACTCCTCACGCCTCTTAATGAAGTCGTATCGTAATGTTATGCATATCATCATAAAGAGCAATTCAAGCCCTTTCTATCCATACATAATATAATGGGGTTGTATTACCATAGTCTGTAGTGTGCGCCTTACACAAAGTCCAATTTTGTGAAAGTTGAACCCAGCGCAGTGGCATATTGAAATGTGATTTTTAGACCTTTTTTTTTCTGTCTAGAATGCGCTCCGACACTAGAAAGTGTTTCTGATTGGTTGCTAAATAGATATTGAATTATTGAAATTCCCATTCTTACGATACTTTTTTCGCCTTTATAGGTCAAATAGAATTTACATAACAAGTTAAAGTTTTAAGACGCGCGGCATGGGACCTTCTGATATTTTTTTCTCTTGTAAATGGTACTGTTAGAAAGAGAATTTAATACTCTAGATTGTGTTAAAATTTCACAATAATAAGATTAATTGAGACGATTCTAGAGTTATTTGAATGGAACATTCAAAAACGCTTACCCATATTTATGTCAGCAATTTTTTTTATTCCTGACATTGTAAGCAGGTTTTAGAGTATTTCATCTGTCAGCGCTTGAAAAGATCTTTAATTTGATGTGTTAATAAATAATGTGGCTCTATTCATTGAATATTCAGAGTCGTCTAAAAATTGATAAAATTAGCTATTTTTACCCCCCTTGCGCTATTCACGAAATTGTGCACTTTTGTCAATTTCATGTAAAATAACAAACCACTTGCATCTTTTGCATACCCAGCAAAAAAAATGGCCTTGTTCTATACATATAGGAGTTAATGTTTTGATAATTTGAGAATGCTGGGTGGTGTATTTATTAAATGAGCCATGTCTCAAAATGGCATTTTTTAACATTTGAAAATGTGACAAAAAATTCAAAACTTAAAATATACATAACTTCGTTAATAATCAACCCAGAGAGCTAAATTTGGTATCAACATTTTTAGGATAAAATGATCTATGTTATAAGCCATTCCTCTTTTCTGTTGCTTAAAAAATAATGTTCTGTTTGTCCTACCTACTTGTTCACTATACTTGTCTTAAATTAAGTTAAATTATAACTTATATAGGTCTGCTGTGTGTACTTGATCAATAATCTCTAGTAACAGTATTGTATTATATAGAATTAGTAGTAATAGAAAGGAAGGAAATAGAAATGGTTGTGAAAAAAAAAAAAAAGGAAAGGAGATTGTAACATAGTTGTGGCAGTGGTAACACACCGGTACATAAATACAATCTTAAAGAAATTCAAGCTATAGTTTCTTGAGTAGATCGTGTTTTATTTAAAAACATAGCAATAAAAAAAATAATAAATGTATTTATTATCTGCCCCAATGTCATTCGTAGCTCCGTAGGAACTATTTGTGGAAAAACTCATTCTCCATAGGAACTATTTGTAGACAAACTCATTCTAACTATTTGTAGACAAACTCATTCTCCATAGGAACTATTTGTAGACAAACTCATTCTCCATAGAAACTAATTGTAGACAAACTCATTCTCCATAGGAACTATTTGTAGACACTCATTCTCCATAGGAACTATTTGTAGACAAACTCATGCTCCATAGGAACTATTTGTAGACAAACTCATTCTCACTTCTTCCTCAAAATGCAGCATTACAAATTCTCACTGCTCGATTCTCTCAATTCTCATAGTCACATGAACTTATTACACCATAAAAGATAATTAATTACACTAGTACTAATACTAATGGATAGCATGTACTATATTTGTGATGAATATTCACAAAGGAATTAATGCTCTATGCCAGCAACCCAAGGTTCTCAGATAGATCATCGAGGCCCACGTAACCTTAGTTGCATGGCAGACATTCATTTTTTGTCTTACTTATTACATCCTAAAAAAAAACTAAGAACAAATAAGATAAGCAAATAATCATAAATACTAAGTTCGATGAATTTGAAAATATCCTGAGGCAAATAGAATTATAAATTGTCATCTAAAATAGATGAAAATACTAGGAGCCAATTTGAATAAAAGTATTGTGAAAACTAAACTACTAATTCTAAATACTTTAATATAGATATATGGATATATTATATGTAATACAAATAAAATGTTTCTCTATATCATGAAAAAAAAAAAAGTCTGTATCTCCACTCAATGCAGACTCACAGACTTTATATCAATAATCCCCACAGCAGGCCATATCACACAAGTTCCATCTCAACTTCCCAAGGAGCATACAGCAGACCAGCTGATTATCGGCGCTTACCGGCTAGCATGCTGAAAAGATCTTTCACTGCTTGTACCAGGTAATCTTTGGTGTAAACACTTTCCCAAGGACTCAACGAACCAAGCACCAGCGGGAATCGAACTCACAGCCTGTTGATTGACAGCTGACCTCACTAACCACTACCATGACACCACTTGATAATGATATATATAATCCACTGAATAAGTCATAAGAACATGGCACACAAAGCATGACATCCCCTTCATAATCGATTCAAAATCAATTCCATGGGGCACTCTATCTCTCTCTCCTTCCCTCTCTCTCACTCTTTCTCTCTTACCTAGCGCTCCCCTCTCTACCTCTCATCTGCATTATACTTTCACAACTCAACATCATCCTAACAGTGAGTAAGAGTAACAGCAATAAGTGATCAAAATTACAGTGCAACCCCTGAATAACGACAACCCCTTGATAGCGACATTGGCCTCTGGTCCCGATTTTTTTGCTATATATTATTAGTAATAAAAAACAAACAAATAACGACATAAATTTTAGTAAAACCCCTGTTTAGCTACATCCACTTAGCGATAATCGGCAGTTGACACCAACGACGCTTGAAACCAAAAAGATCAAAAAGTCTAGACAAATAGGCGCCCTCGTTTCCTACCAACGTCATCTCGAACTCTTAGCCAATAAAAATGCTTCTTTTCTGACCAATGTGATGTCCTACTCACTACTTGAGCCTAATCATAGCCAACGAGATCGCTTTGAAATGTTACCGACCAACGAGAACACATCTTGCGCTGTCGATATAGCAATAATCGGCAGTAAAGTTGACACCGACGCTTGAAAAAAAAAAAGATCAAAAGTCTAGACAAATAGGCGCCCTCGTTTCCTACCAACGTCATCTCGTACTCTTAGCCAATAAACAGTGTCGCCAAAGAAAGAGAGAGAGAGAGAAGAAAAAATATATTCGTATGGAAGTGTCGCCGCAGAGAGAGAGAAGAAAATTTTTTATTCGTACGGCAGTGTCGCAAGAGAGAGAGAGAAGAGAAGAGAGATGGAAAGAAGAACAAATTATATTTGTATGACAGTGTTGATAGAGAGAGAGACACACACAGTGACAACATGAATAACAATAAATAAAACAGAAGTTTACACCATAATAAATAAAGTCTTGTTTTAAATTTATTATAATGCTTCACTTAAAAATCGAAATTGAGATCTGCCTTACGAAAAGAACTTTTTCTTCGCGTACGGTCCCGTACGAGCAGCCACTTGTTTAATAAAACAGCTGCACTCATGCCGGTCCCAAGCCCGGATAAACACAGAGGGAAAAGGGTGTTCAAGCACTGTTTACGATCAAAACAATGACAATACACATACACACCAGAGAGTGAAAGCATAGATCTAACTGGTAAACTCTTTGTCTACGGGAAAAATACACATTCTAATGTGGATGGGGCTTGTTTTATCACTTTCACTGGTCCACGCATCGCATTGTTATATTCACGGAAGTCTCCCCACGCCCCCTTTTTCCGCCATTTTGAAAACCCCGGAATAACGACATGATTTTCCAGTCCCGGGGCGATGTCGGTATTCAGGGGTTGCACTGTATTTATTAAACTTTAAAAAATGCAATAAAGACAAATCACAAAGGTTTACTCAAGAAATAAATCATAATCAGATAACGATTTTTAAACTGACAGACATTTAATTAGTACCAACATCATAACATACAAAAGTCGGCTCAAAATCACTGGCTGCAAAGGCAGAGTAATGTAGAGCAGCTAGATTTTGGATAATTCACGAAACATTATATAATTATTCTTATTCTGTAAAGATCTATCTCATGAGAAAGCACAGGTAATGTTACTCGTTTACGGTTTTTGTGGTGTATTTTTTTTGAACAAATTCTACATCTTCATATGAATACTCTTATATTTTTTTTTTAAAGTAAAGCATTATGAATTAAGTTGAACTAATAATTGACTAATGGCAGACATTACGTCATATCAGTCTGTCTTTGCATGGCACCTTACCTCAAATAATAAAAAAAAAATTCCTTTCACTTGCTTAAGAATTATTCAATATAACTTTATTTTTATCGCAAAATTGAGAAATATATGAGTAATAAGATAACAAGTCATCTTTCTGTTGCAAATTTTAATGATGAGCAGATGATAATACACAGAACCCCCCAAAAATCCGTACAACCCCTATCATTGACATGATTTAAGCATTTTAGAAAAGCATTTGAAAGAGATATTTCAATACTAGAATAATTCATGAGGTTCGTTCTCATTCATATGGCTGTGCATGTAAATGGTGGTATATATATGGAACTACCAATGCTACAAATCCTAATGAAAACATCCTATATTGTTGACAAAAAAAGAAAACTGTAGATACATTTTATAATACATTTAAAACCAGAGTGGTCTGATGACATCATGAATAATAAAGGCTAAACTGTATGCAGTAAATATCAAAATATCCTGTGTTTGAACGAAAATAAAGCAGGAAAGGTCGAAATAATCATTGAAAAAAAAAAATGAATAAGAAGACCTGATCTGCTTCTTGGCACCATTTGTAAATAATAATATTACATTACCATAAAATTAAGTCCAAAATTACAATGACATTTTCAAGAAAGATTGCAGCATCTAGATAGGTGTACCAAATTTGGTAAACGCATAAATTTTATTATAACATTTTTTTAGTGCATGGCCTAGTCAGATTCTTCATAAAAGGCTTTATCGTTGTTGTCAAAATCAGAATCAAGTACGATTAAAATTACAATCTGATCCAATAAACTGCCTTGTTTGAAATCTATCCATCATTGAATAGTAATTCCATACTATCTGTTCTTTCAGCCATGCTCCACAAGCTTTCTCTTTCGTCTTTTTTTTAATTACTAATATTACCAATCTTTTTGATAAGGTCACCCAGTTCTGTAAACAGTAGCAAGAGGAAAAGCGAGAGAGTAGCAAGAGGAAAAGCAAGAGGGGGTCCCAGCTTCTCTAGTAATGTATAATATTAATAATAATAATAATAATAATAATAATAATAACATTAATAATAATGATAATAAATAATAATATAAACAATAATATTAATGATAATGATAATTCTCATCATTTCATCATCATAAAAATGATAGCAATGGTAATAATGATACTAATAATAATAGTAATAGTAATAATAGTATTAGTAATAATAATAATAATAATAATAATAATAATAATAAAAATAATAATAATAGCTGTTGCATTGTGAAGATTTGATTTTATTTCAATTCATCTTAAAAATTGGTTCATTATGTGACAAGAATGCTGTGTTTTAATGTACAATGTAGATGAGATAATCAGCATGTAAGAAAAATAGAAGACAAGGAAATTCATCATCAAGACCCTGTAAAAAAGATGGACAGAGTCACTTATATGGTTATTATACTTAAGTTGTACTTGTGGGTTGATTGATGAATTTTCTTGGAAATGCCATACTTGTAGAAACATTAGACTTATCTCCTTCCAATAGATGAAATTACCTTTGGCTGAAGATCAGTAGCTTGTCTTTTATTTTCCTTACATAAGCATCACAGTTTGAAGAACCTCAAATTATTGATTAAATCCAGTCATCTCATGACATTCATATCAAAACATACTTTTGGTTAACCTTGCATCATTCTTCTTGTGAATTACAGGCAAGATAGAATTTAAATTATGACAGACAGAATAAAAGTCAGGACAAAAACATAAAAAGATATAAATGAAGAAAAACCAATAACAAGAGAACAAAACAAAGTTAAACATAATATGCCCACATATTTCTTTTAAGCTATTAGTCCTTTTCACAAAGACCCTGAACATTTCATATATACAAAATACATTCTCGTCTGGAAACATATTGAATGCACCTCGTATGAATATCTAATAAAGTCCTAGTAATATATCTCTAAAAAAACTAATGGTTTTCCAAGCAATAGATTCATATTAATAATATTGTTTAATAAAGCCATCAAAATGAAATTCAAAATACAGTAAAAACCTGCTAAACCAAAACAATTTCTATTTCATTTTGTTTTAAACATATTTTGTAGTAGCTGTTTTCAGTTTAACAAGTTTCTACCGCAGATCTATTCATTTATATTCACAGTCAACACTACACTCTGCAATTAATATTTACAAACCAAAAACACCAGCCCCTACCAAAACATTATGTTATCAGATAGGTTGTACCACATTCAATAAAGCCGTATCAATTTTTCATTATGTACAGTACCAGTGCTCAAAACACTATCTGAAGAGAGGTGTATGCTATGAAGGTACCCTTAGGGATCATTGTTATCAAGATTGATTTAATGGCATTTTATATTTCCGCATAATCAAAAAAAACTTCTCCCTCTAATATCATTAGAGCATAGCAAATCTTGCAAAGTTGAGTTCAGAAAGAATGGGTTTCTGTAAAAAATTATTTTTTACACTCACAGGCATTATTGACATGTGTCCTTAGACTTAGTGTCAACCTTAAATATGAAAAAACAACATTCTTCCAAAGTCTCTACAAAATTCAATCATCTTGCAAATCATTTACATTATCGGAGTTGTTTTATGTCAAACACACATTGTCCATTTGAACAAAAGCAAAGCAAAACGAAATTAAAAAGGGAACACTCAGTGATGACAAAATAACAATTATCTGTCATCACCACCATTGAGTGATAAAGTAATTAAGATAAATCCACAGAACAGATCATTTAAGCAACGTAAATTAACAAGGCAAAAATGTGACATTACGGGGTGTCAAAATGAAAATTTCTCAATGGTTGAAAAATCAAACAGAAATTCTGTTTTTGTTCAATCTTTTTCTTGATCTATATCTAGATCTAGTTTTAATCTCAATTTCTAGATCAAACTTATTCTTTTACAGAAAATTAAAATCAATATCACTTACTGAAGTCAAATACTGCAGATTGAACCAAAGATAGCCAAATATAAGCCAACATGAAACATCACAATTTTTGTCCTGTTAAGTCACATTGAGCAACTTGCTGCTATAGTGTATTCCTCTCATTTACAGGATGACAATGAAAAATGATGGGTCACTCTTTCTCTAGGGCATCAAACTTATCAATTAACAGATGCTGCTCTGCGGGGATCTAATGAAATAATTCTTTCTTTTATTTTGGCAGCGGGTTCCAAGCACACCTTAATGAAGGCCTTATCTCCAAGGAGAAAAGATTGCAGCTGTTTGGCGAGATCATTCTTATGAATGAAATTCATCATTCCAAAAGATTTGCTTTGGGTTTCTGTGGGCCTCTCGACTGAAGAACCTTCTGACCTGTCAGGACTTTGCCAAGTCTTGACATAATGGTGTCTGAATTCTTTCTGGTCTACTAACATGAAATGAATCTGAAAGCAAAGTCAAATAAAAAGGAATACATAAGAAAGTAATAAAATTAAGAAGTGGGAGGTTGGGAAAAAGAAAAGAAAAACAGAAGCATTTAAATAATAGTCTAATCTAATCCTAATGTTTTAATGAGAGGGTACTCTTTTCGTGTTTACCATTACAGCAGGCTGAGAAACTTTTCACTCCTCACAATTCCATCTTACGCCTAATTTGTATATCCAATCTACGTCTTCCAATCTTTCTAAAGAAGTGATGCTTCCCTTTAAGAAAAAAAAGTAAGCCCATATTAAAAATGTTTACCACCACAGTGGACTTACTAACACAACCTGTCTTCTGTGAATTTTGTGCCAGGCACCATCTATCCAACACCTATTTTAGTTATCGAAGGCAGTGCAAAAATCTGCCAGTGTCAAGCGAAGTACAACATATGCCTTCGTAAACTTTGGTAAATCCAACTTCATATATGCCCTTGAATCAGACAGCTTCATTTGCTCTTTCATTCCCTCGCTCTTTCTTTTGGCTTTATGGGGACATGTATAATTATCTAAGCTTATTAACAAAAAGCTTTCATCCTATATGTTTATCCTGCACCAATATTTCTAGTTTTATCTAGTGTACTTTCATTTAATCTTTTTCCCTTTTAACGAAAGTCTACATATTACTTTAATATCAAAATCATTGATAGAAAACGCTTTAAGACAAATCAACTTATAATACTTCATTTCTTATCCCATCAACAAATCCCTGCAAAGGTTAAAGTATATTATATTGCACCACAATAATGAAACACAAAACACATGCATACAGGAACAAATTCTAAAACCTGCATCTCAATAAACACATACTAAAAACAAATGCAAATATTTTGGACACACTGACCTTTCCACTAAAAGGCCACACCAAGAGGTCATCAAATGGCCCCTGAACGACCTCCAAGTAAAGGGAAAGATGCTTGGACTTTGATGACTCATGACCATCTGGATAAAAGGTTAACCTCATCTTGTAACCGCTGGCCTCTGAGAAAAAGTCTAGAGAGCTGACAGACAGTTGTGTATTATTGCAGGCTTTTTGTCGAATTTCATTGAAACGAGGCAATTTCCACAAGAATGTTCCACTGCCTTCACTGGTCAGTTCCCCATATCTTGCAGTAAGTGTGGAAAGCTGATCCCTTTGCAACCCTTGTACTTGCCTTTCCATATCAACAGACCTTGCTTTCATGTTCTGTAAAGAAAAAGTTACAAGAATCAAGCTATAAATATCAAGTGTATTGAAATAGCTCATTCCCTTCAATGGAAATAATTTGAGAGTGAAATAAGATTGGAATCAAAGTAAGCAGATGTGACACTGAGGCAATCAAGATGGAACTACATGGCTTGAATAAAATTGTCAATCCTATCACATTTAATAATAATACAAGTGAAAGGGAAGAAAAAAAAGAAGAAAAAAAACAACAAAAAAAACAAAACAAAAAAAACAAAGAGAAGAAGGGGAAAAGAAAATCTCCCAGATATGAAATTAAATCACGATCTCCTGCTTGATAGGTGATTGGATTGAAAATAATTGACACAATTATGTCTTTTGAGCAGAAGTACATTGAAAAGTGGATCTAACTGATGTTCATGTGTCCTCAGTCCATTGAAATTCATAAAGACATACCATTCTAGGGATATGACTTGTCAACAATAAATTTTTGGAGACCTTAGGGTTACTGTGCAATGCCACTATCCACTCAGCCATCTAGCCCCCAGTACTCTTTTTACACCTGAACGGGTGAGGAAAATGCATGGAAAGACTTTCCCAAAGACTCAACGTCGGATCTAATGTCAGTGAGGATTGAACTCACAACCTGTCAATTGAAAACCAGCCTCGCTAACCACTTGACCATGATAATAGAAAAATATATATTTACTTTTCAATTTGTCATTTTATATTTAACGTCACCTAGAGTCAGCCATAAGAACAGCACCGCAAACATAGGCAATTTGTGTAAATAACCTTGCTCAAGAGGTAACCGCAGCATCTCCAATGAGATTTGAACCCGCCACCTTTTGCTTGCGGGTCCAATGACTTAACCGTTCGGCCACAGTATCTACGACTTATAAATATAATGTAAAACCAAACAATGGTAGAGAATGAATTTACAACCCTATAATTAACTGATGATAATCATAAATGAAATGGTAACAACAAAGCTTGGTAAAATTAGATTTGAATTTTGACACTTGGCTAAATCAACGCACTTCTCCATACACTGTAGTGACCTGAGTGACTAACCAAATGAGAGTCAGCCTTCATGATTCTGGCTATCAGTGTCTCTGTTATTTCTTTTACTGAGACTTCCTATACTTACACCATTTCAAGGCTATGAATTGCCTAAAATACATTTATGGAGACCTCTTATCATAAAGACTTATACAGGAAATTTACATATCACACCTATACCTACATCAATCTGTATATACAGGTCTCTGACTCTCTTTTCTTCCTTTTCCATGCTACGAGCCAAGGCTTCACTCTTAGTGATACATCTCAGGATCTCAGAATGTAAAACAGACATCAAGTCTTCATGCAGTTTCAGTTTTTGGCGGTCCTCATTTTGAAATCCCACTTCTGGAAATATTGGTAGATATGCATTAGTATGGAAAACAAGTGTGCAATGCATGTATAAAATACATGAAATTTCTAGACATTATACATAGATTTTTTCTATGTAATTTTGACAGCAATGGTGAGTCAACTGTAAATTTAATGACTATGTATTGAGTTGGTAAAGTTTGAATTTTAATGATATGCCAACATGACTGTTAGAGTTTATTTATATATATCATCATCATAAGCCTCTTTCTTTTTCACCCCACGTCGGAGTATAGGCCACCAACATAAGCTCTCCATCTCCTATTGTCCTGGGCCTTGGCCGTCACCTCTGTCCAGTTGGATCCCATTTCCTTCAGCTCCGTCTCTACGTCCCTTTTCCATGTGCTCTTTGTTCTTCCTCTTTTCCGCTTTCCCTGTGGGTTCCATCTTAAGGCTTGGTGGGTCACATTTGTCTTTGGCTTTCTAAGGGTGTGTTCAATCCATCTCCAACGCTCTCTCTTGATGTCGACTTCTACTCTCCGTTGTCTTGTCCTTTCCCATAGCTCTTCATTCTTAATTGTATCTGGGTAGTGAACTTTCAAAATTTTCCTCAGGCAGCCATTGATGAAAGTTTGCAGCTTTTTCGTTGTTCCTTTTGTGATTCTCCATGTCTCTGGTCCATAAAGTAGGACGTTCTTAACATTTTTATTGAAGAGTCGCATTTTAGTGCTTCTTCCAATGATTCCTGATTTCCACACATTTCTGAGTTGGACAAATGCTCCTCGTGCTTTGCCTATTCAGGTCTTGACATCTGCTTCAGTGCCTCCTTTTTTGTCGATGATGCTTCCTAGGTAGGTGAATGAATCCACTTCCTCAAGGATTTTCCCTTTAATTTCTATATCCTCTGGCTTGGTGGGATTGATCTTCAAGATTTTGGTTTTATCTGGGTGGACTTTGAGGCCTGTCTTGTTGGGAGATATGTACCAGGCTGTCTGTTTTTGCTTTCATTTGTTGATGACTGTGGGACAACAAGGCAAAGTTGTCCAGATCTTCTAGCTGTGTCAATAATGTCCACTGAATTCCTATTTTCTTTCCTTCTGTGCTGGTCTTCATAATCCAGTCGATGGTGAGTAGAAAAAGAAATGGTGACAGAGTGCAGCCTTGCTTTACTCCTGTTTCAATCTCAAAGCTCTTAGTGAACTGTCCATCGTGGATGACCCTGCAACTTATATTTCTGTAGTAGCTTTGTATGAGTTGTACTAGCTTATCGGAGATATCATAGTGTCGAAGGATCTTCCACAAGGTGTGTCGATGGATGCCGTCAAATGCTTTTTCATCTCTATGGTTATATAAATTACCCTTCAATTACCCAATTTTGGGATAAAAAAAAGTTTTATTGAATTAAATTGAATTGAAAATAGGACCCATTCAGCTTTTTACGGATGTCCTCTTTAAATAATAATATTAAAACATCATCGAAAAAATTGCCTTACCTTTTTGCTAAGCCTATTACTCGGGGTTTGTTTTTTGTGGGTTTTTTTTACACGGAAAACCTTCTATTTCAAGACTTTAATTTGAAGTCTAATCCAAAGATTCTTTTATTTTGGTGTACGATTCATTATTTTGTAGACCCGGTGTTTCACTGTCGTACGCCAGAATTTGGTGCCTTCCATCAGAAATCTTGTAATGATTTGGGCTTCGAATAACGTCGTTGAAGTTTTTCTGTCTCATATTATTGTGTAGTCAATTCATATTTACCCAGATATTAAAAATGCGACACCTGGGACTCATGTTTTCGCCTTGTGCTCATTGATCCTTTTAACACCAAGTGACAGATTTAACAGTTAAGTATTGGCATTAAAATGTTCCTTTTACAGGCTTGTTGGCTGTCAACTTGCTCACTTACTCGAATGTCGTCACATTTCTGTACCGTTTTCTATTGTTGTCAGGTGTCACCTTGTTCTAATGGTATTGTTATAGATGCCCCCCCCCCTCCCTTTCCTCTCTACTCAAGTTGTGTTTTCTAAATTCACGATCTATTTCATCATCATTGTAATAACAAGTTGCTGGTTGTTTCTGTTCTTTTCAAAAACTTTTAAACGAAACAAAGCTGTCACATTCATTGCTGAAACTCATGGTTTTAAATAATAATTACTTGGGTTGTTAAATCAAAAAAGAAAAACAACAACATAACAAAGCAAAGATTAAAAGAAGCTTGGTAGATTGCTGGGCGGGAAGTTAGATGACACGAGCAATACATACTGGTATTAAGAAAGGAGCTTGCTAAGCCTCCTACTGTTATGGCCAGCAAAGTATAACGTCAATTGTCGCCAATGAACCATATCGAATTGGATACTGGCGGGATTGCTTTCCCCTTTGCATATCCCTTTCCTCTTCTCACTTTGGTGTTACACGTAAATGAGAAGAAGAAAATGATTTGTCAGGGGAAAGCTACCCATGCCTCGACTAGCGTTGTTACTTATTGTCGATGAATAAAAGGCCAATTAGTGCAGGATTTGAAGTGCCTGTTAATAGAATTAGTAGAAATTGTGTTACTGCCATGACCTGACTTCATCTTAGGATGCTTCGCTGCCTGGTCCCTAAACTGGGTTATCTAAGGTACTTCGATGATCTTTGCAGAAAGAGTTAGCCTTGGTATTAAATAATGTTCCGCATACTCTTTTGATTTCGATGCCAAGTAAGAAAAGGATATCCGACCACAGCTTCATATTCCAGTTCATATTTTGAAATGGCTTTATTACTTCATTATTTTCGCTGACGAAGATATCTCGATGAAATCAGTGGTCTTTACGAATCGCCTGAAAATCTGATTGATTAAGTGCTTTCGCTCCGAAAGAAAGATAATTTCAAATCCTCGATTAATTGTATTGACAAGAGAGAACTTTGTTCACCGCAGCGTCATTCCTTCATAATCCAGGTTATAAAACCATTGATTGTTGTAATGCTTACGTAATCCTTTCCCATCAAATTAGAGTCACCATTTTGATGTTGCCCTTAAATCCAGCAGCTGATTGTTTCTTATTACACTAGTTATGGTCAATGTATTTGCTTGGTCCGTATCGAAATATAAAAAATGAAAGAAAAAATTTGTTGCCATCCAAAATCACTATTGTTCTCAGAATAAATAAATAAATAAATAAATACACTCTTTTCAGTTCAAAAAAATAATTCAGAGTTGAACTGTTATTAATTTATTAATCTGTTGGATTTTGGTGTGATTGTTTTTATGTTATTGTTGTTTTGCTTTTTTTTATGTTCTTTTTTTTTTTTTTTTTTTTTTTTTTGGGGGGGGGTGGT
>JASKDV010214889.1:0-10114 GCA_032466395.1 Aegires albopunctatus | reverse complement strand
CACACCCCCCCCCCCCCCCCCCCCGCTCTCTCTCTCTCTCTCTCCCTCTCTCTCTCTCTCTCTCTCTCTCTCTCTCTCTCTCTCTCTTCTTTTCTCATTAGTATCTTTCAAACTTTCGTCTAAAAATCGACAACAGGTCACAAACTTCGTACAAACACTGCATTGCCCCCGTACAGTAGGCTAGACACGGCCTATAATCGATGCTATTTATAATCCTTACGAAATTTGTAGAGCTACTAATGAAATCATTATTTCTTTTTGCTCCCTTTTTTTAATTTTTTGTTGTTGGGATATTCAGGTACGTGTAGATCGAACTTGGTCTTACGCCTTCCCAAATATTGATTTGTAGTATTGAAGGTGCAGTCGCAGTGATAATAATAATGATGATGATCATGGTCATGATTATATTTCCACCCCTATATCTCTCACCTCAAAAGCTAATGGAAAAAAAAATATGAATAAGTAAATGAGACGAAACGAAAAGGCTAGTAAGATGAAATATTCACTCGAATTGTATAACATGAACATGTAGATGTAGAATAAATAAATATGGTAACGATAAAAGGTAGATATTGTAAGATTTCCATCATATCCCTGCCAAACTCTAATACTATTTTTAAAATTGAATAGATAATAAACATTGTATGAATGAAATGGAGACGTTCAATAGAACAACCTGATACTGATTGAAATGAATGTGAAATAAAATAACATGTAGGGCCTACATGCATTGTTAATTTATGATTAACAAAATAGATTACGAGGAAACGAAATTCGCCTTCCTTTTCTTCTTCCTCATTTAACCTGTCCCACAATCTGTAGGGTTGCAATATGTCGAAGGTCGTCCTCCTCCAGATCCAACTCCCTCACGTCGCTTCTGACCCTGTCCACCCATCTTGCCCTGGGGCATCCTCTCCTCCTTTTTCCATCTATCACCGTTTCCAATACCCTTCGCCTTCCCATTATAAAAGAAAATTAGAAATGGTTAGCATGTCATCGCTAATGTGGAAATGGAACAGGGAAAAAGAACAACATTAAACAGGCTCTTAGCTCCCTCATTTGAGTAAATTTATTATATATAATATTTTGTTATAAATACATATATACAAGCCGTCAAGCCAAGTATCAATAAGTGGCTGAATCGCTTTCTTGAGGAAGAGGTCTTGATAAGGCTACATGTCGCATTACAACCTATGCTAGTGGAAAGTAACAATACTCAGTACACGCACATGCCGTAATGCCCGTGGTATGCATGCAATGTTAAAAATATGACGGAGTTATTTCGGGGAAATCCCCATGACAATAATCAATACGGATTCATTATCTCGAATCTAACCCCAGGCGTGTACCGTGGAGATGACGGGATTTACCGTCTGTCTGTAAAGCTGTGTGTGGTCAGACAAGACCGTGGATAAAATGAAAATCAATGCTGGTATTCCAACTCTGGACCAGTTTGATCTGAGACTATTGCCGTGCTTTGTGTGTGGTGTGTTCTGTGTTTGATGAGTCTTGCTTTATTTGTTGTTGTTCTTTATTTTTTGTTTTGTGTGCGATCTTTACCAGGGCCTCCTATTCTGTAAAACTATCGAGGTGGGGTTGTATGCATTGAATTTGTTTTGTGTGCTGTTTATCTTGTGTCTTAAACATTTTTTAATTGTTGGTGATAAGGCGATAATGATAATGATGACGATGATGTATGTGTAATTATTATATTATATCAGTCCTTTTTTTTTTAAATCTGAAATTTGTTTAATCCGTTATATTTTGTTGTTGTATTTTGTTATTTGGCTTCATTATTTTTAGCAGAATTGAATATATGCGAAAGGGGTTCGATTGTAATGGCAATGCATTGTTGCTAATTTTAAGTAACTGCGACCGTTCTGACGAACAACATTGATACCCGTATTGGCATCTTTAAAAGACATTTATAAATTTCAAATCTTCTATTTCATAATACATGTGTAATATCATTCTTATTGATTGAGCCCCCAAAGCAATCACTTTACCTTAAAGAAACAAATTCAACAATTGGTAACCAGCAATATTGGAAAAATATACAATAATATAGGGCCTTTTAAGTTTAAGCTAAGCCCCGAAGTATCTTCAAAAGCTAAATAAACAAGGCACCAGTCAAATGATGCGATAACATTTGAAGACAAGGCTTTGTAAAGTCGTTCTTCAACTAACTGAGAAGAGAACACATGGAATATGATTCTAAACAAATTATGTTTGCTTTTATTAACCATAGCTGGGTGCTGCTTTGTTAAGATTAATTTATTAGCACAACTGTGCAGTCTACTTTGAGGAGGTTTGTTAGGTGCATTCGTCATGCTCCACTGAACACTCTTGACTGTGGAAGGAAAGGGATTTGATAGAACTTTCATACCATAGTGAATTATTAATAATGGTGCTCGCTCTGGTCGATTTTTGTAGACTACTTGCTGAGTATTAATATTATAGCAATATGGCAGATCTCGATGAAGACTCAAATGATTTCATTCCCTTTGTTGCTAATGTTATTGAAGTATTTGCTTTGTTTGGTTGTATTGCATAAGAATGTTTAATAAGCGATGCATGACGATGAAGACCGTGAAAGTGAAAGGAGTAATTATAGACAGTTCTAATTAGCAGAGTAATCGAAGCTTGGCTTATTTTCAAGTCCACAAAGTAATATCATAATATGTCGTATGTGTAAGTAAAAATCTACCTCTAATTGAGGGGGAAAAGGGATGATGTATGAAATCGAGTTTGCTTTGGTCACATTCGTCAATACTTAAGAGAGGTCTTCTGGGCCTGGTGCTATCCTCGGTTGACTGAAAAGTTTATCTTTGACAAACTTGAATTATTTTCATAAACCTACATGTATAATAAAAAATGGACGTTAACTCCAGTAATCTAGCAGCTGATGGGAGTAACACGAACTCTTTGGTAGTCCTGCGTGCCCGTACGACCAATCAATAAGGGCCTTCATCATTAGCTTGAATTAAAAGTCCAGTTTGTCTACCTATCCTTGAAATAAAAGGATACAATGAGTGACGTTATATTGGAGACGTCATATAATTTAGGAGATATCAAAATGTGAA
The DNA here is from genome assembly GCA_032466395.1 of Aegires albopunctatus. Taxonomy (NCBI): domain Eukaryota; kingdom Metazoa; phylum Mollusca; class Gastropoda; order Nudibranchia; family Aegiretidae; genus Aegires; species Aegires albopunctatus. Next base: position 7,031 of record JASKDV010214889.1, on the reverse strand, counting down.
TATACGCTTGTAAAAGTAAAGGAGACTTTTCTATATAAGCCAGTCTAGGAGAACCCTGATACTATCATTGAAGCAGTGGAAAAGGGTTAGAATTAGAACTTTAAAACGATCAATACTTTTTGCGTTTTGGCTAGCAGTCAATGACCTTTTCGTAATATTATTGGCGAAGGAAATGCTTCAGCTGGTGTTCAATCAAGCATAATAATATAATTTCAATGTGAATGCTATAAATGTATGGAAGGAATTATAGGAAGGGTCTTAGTATTGACTGAAACAGTGAAATCCGACAAATAGCATCAAGTTGGAAGAGGACTAAATGTACCCAGAGTGGCGCTACACGGTGGAATGGCAATGTTTTGAAAATCGAATATCATACCACACAATACCATGGTTGATCCCTGGCTATCGCAAACATATATTTGTTAAGTCGCAAGGTAAATTTATTAACCATGACGACCTCGTTATCATTGACATCATTATTCCGCATGGAGTCATTTTGCTTGCGCAATTTTTCGCTCTGGCCGGGCCGAGCCGAGCGTTCACTCAACCAAAAATCAAGATGTATCGCTTTTTGAACAATGTAACATTATGGTACATGTTCTTGCGAATCACAAAAGTTGTGTGTTTGACGTATTATATGCCTTTAGAATGAACAAGAAATAAAAATTAAACCTACGATGTTAGGATCGTCCCTGTTCGTTTCTTGAAGGACACCACGCACGTCATTGGTTCCACCCTCTATTCTTATGAATGCGCTTTTCTATGGTTTATTATGATTTCCTTCCATTGTTGTCATATCTTGTGGTTAGTTTTGTTGATTTCTTGCGCAGTTTTCGCTCTTGGAATTATTGGTGGTTTATCGACCGAGTTTTCACGCGCCATCGATTTCAGTACATGATGGCATGCATTGATGATGATTGTTTCATTTGATATACTGACGTTGAGAGGAATGCATGAGTTTTTAATCGACTTTTCCCCGAACAGGAATGACATAATAATTTAACTGGATGGATGGCACTATGTGTGTGTGTAAATGGTATTGCATTTTTTGTGAAATGATAGCAGACCTGCCAATTGTGTTGGAATTACTACAATGATATCAGCGGCATCTATACAAAGTAAGTTAAAACTTGGATAACGTTTCTAATTATATCAGATGCCATCATAATGGATAATGGTTTAATGTAAAATACAAGTAGGCCTATATCGTACAATGTAAGTAGTAGGTGATAATTACATTGCGCTTCCTCTACTATTGTATCAGCTTGGATAAAGTGAAGTATATGTCCTTGCAAACGTTGGCGTACTGCTATTTACAACACTTGATTTGACCTGGGCGGTATTGTTATGTCTTGAATTTAATCTTAGCGCTGTCATCGATGGTATTCCTCTGTTGCTGAAGAGGCCTCTCCGCCTCCTCCTCAATTTTTGCTTTCAGTTGAATAACTTCATACATTTTTATGATTATTAGATCTACTTTCCATTTTCCACCACCATAGACGCTACTCATACTTTTCCAATCCTCCTATTACAATTCGTATAATACTATACATAATAATATGTACTCTTGATTAATCTTAAAACTTCTAGACACTCTCTGGATACAGCAGCTGTCATACTAGTGTCCACCACCAGTGCCGTTGCTTTTATCCCCATTACCCCCTCACTGCAAACACCCGTCCTCCTTCCCCTTCTTTAAATGGGTTTTAATTGTTTTAATTCTCCTTGACACATTGACGGGGATAGAGAGCTATAATTGCTTATTTAGTGTAAGGCCCCGAATCACAACCGACAGGATATTAGCTCTGACCTGTCACATCATTTTGCATCATCGCCACCACACCACCGTAGGAAATAGCTACTACGGTAAGTGTATGCTTTTCGTAATTTTACCAATACAAGCGTACGTCCGTCCCTTCTTTTCGTAATTTTACCAATACAAGCGTACGTCCGTCCCTTCTTTTCGTAATGTTTCCAATACAAGCGTACGTCACTTCTTTTCATAGTTTTACCATTACAAGCGTACGTCCCTTCTTTTCATAGTTTTACCATTACAAGCGTACGTCACTTCTTTTCGTAATTTTACCAATACAAGCGTATGTCCTTTCTTTTCATAATTTTACCAATACAAGAATACGTCCCTTCTTTTCATAATTTTACCAATACAAGCGTATGTCCATTCTTATCTATTAGTACTATTACCACTCTTTAGCTGTCGTTGCCCCTATTATAGTACTTTAAAATTATCCTTCTGTCGGAATGTTTGAACTTGTAACCCAGTTTTCTTATCTATCGTTATCACAATTTTGTTCCTGCCACCAAGTTGGATCATATACACGTGACAGTTATCTTACTTCCCCCAGCAAGGTCATTTAGTCGCTAAACTTTAAAAACAGTATAAGTATAATGAAGTCTTGTATGAATTTTATACAGGACACAAGTTTTGATAAAGTAACCTAGTTGTCAGTTGTAAGGGTCGAAAGTTCATTTCTGAATGAATTTATGTTTAGCTGTAAAGTGTAATCGCATTCTTTTTAAGATTGATTTAGACTGTTTTGGTTTTAGAACACCTTGATATTATGTTAAGCAACTTGTTGGAATTTTTTTTTTTTTCATTTTCATTTCAAATAAAAGACAACTAATCTAGGAAATTCCACAGAAGAATTCTTTTGCGCTTTGAAAGCATCGATATAATTTATATAGACCCCACTTCCGATCTTTGCTAATGGCTGTTTTGCGTGCCTTCATAGACGTTTATAAGAAAAGCTCGCTTCTGCGATATTATTTTCAACATTTTGATGTGTCGATAATGATTCAGTACCGGTACATCATGATAATCTTAGAAATTAGCAATGGATCTCCTCTTTTAATTGTTAAGAGTAATATGAATAGGCCTATGAAATAAAGTTAGATAAAGACAGTGACAAAATGTTATATCTTAGACTCGATACGTGAGGTAGATATTTGTTGATAATAATAATTTAGTAATATGGCTGCGCTGGTTGATGAATGAGACAACGCTCTTTCACCTGGAAGCGGTTCTATGTACATGTATATAGATGTAAGCTAATAGACAAAGCTTTAATCGAACGAATTGTGGAGTGGTAAATAAAAATAATTTTAAAAAAGAAATAGATCTAGTAGTTTGCAGTGTGAACGATGTAAGTGTAAGGACTGAACGTGCTGCTTTTTAGATGCTACCTGGCTCAACCCTCTGATCAGGGTGGGACTGTCCAGTCGTGTCAACTCTTTCACATTGTTCATCCAACTTTCGGTTTTCCTTACTCTTTTTTTTTTTTTTCTTCCTTTTTTGTGTGTCTCTTCCATTGTGCCCTGGAGTATTGTTTTCACCAAAATGTTGTGGCGTGTCATGTGGCTGAACTCTGCCATTGTCTTTCTCTCGGTCTTGTAGACCCACTAGTCATAGTATATGGTCAGTGACCAGTTTATCGGTTTTATGCTCTCTCCAAAAGATATCAAAGTGCCTTTCATGCATTGTTTCTGAATGCCTTCTCTCTTCTAGTGACTCATCATTAGGCTGTTGATGTCCAATTCTCTCTTCTAGTGGCTCATCATTAGGCTGTTGATGTCCAATTCTCTCTTCTAGTGGCTCATCATTAGGCTGTTGATGTTCAATTCTCTCTTCTAGTGGCTCATCATTAGGCTGTTGATGTCCAATCCTCTCTTCTAGTGGCTCATCATTAGGCTGTCCATGTCAATGTCCACTTTTCGCATCCGCCTTAAAATGTGGTCTGAACTAGAGATTTGTATAACTAAAAAGAAATTTGTTTAGAGCGAGATGAACATCGCATTGTGAGTCCGCTCAAGACGTGTGTGGATAACTGACAGGCAAGGAATGTCAAAAACTGTTATGTTTATAACATACTTAACGTAAGAATATATTATTATCATTATCAGTGAATTAATTTGGGGTTGCCAAGGAGTCTTTATTTGACATTCTTTTAGGCTTCATAGTCCTCTGTTGGCTCTTTTTAACATTTCATAGCGTTACGGTTGACCCGTCATTGTCCAGCAAATTGTTTTCTTTATAACTCGCACATTCCAATTGTTTTCTTTGAGGGGTTTTTTTTGTTGTTTTTAAATTTAAATTTTAATAAAAATTATTATTGTTGTTGTTGTTGTTGTTGTTATTATTATTATTATTATGTATACGATCGTCCCATACGTTTAATCGGAAAATGAAGGTACATGTACATGATGTATTGTATGATCTGATGATAGCTCATTGACTGATTACATAAGTCCTCAGACCCAATTTGAATAGTGAGCACTCTTGAAATTTGACAATGTTTCGGCAAAGTATTTAGTTAGACCAGGAGCTCCATACAAGTTGTTTTATCTCAGTCTTATTATCAAACGTTCTCTTGCTAAACAGTATGTGGACCCCTGTTCCAAACTGATAACAATTATTATAGGAATAGAAGAGGTCTTTCCTTACTGTTTTCGTGGGTAGGTCAGGTGATAATGAACGTGACAGCTTCTTCTTGACACAAGGACTTATACGGCGATTAAAGTTAGATTTAGAGTATTCTTAAATTAATTTATTTTCTTGTATCCCACCTACATGCTATACGACTTGTCTTTTTCCAAAACACATCACTTACTAGAAGGGCTGCGGGTGTTGTAGGCCCTGATTTTTTAGTGGCGTCGCTTGAGAGAGAGAGAGAGAGAGAGAGAGAGAGAGCGAGAGACTCACCAATGTCTTTTTTATTTTTTTTTATTTTTAAGTTATAAATAAATGTATGATGTATCTAGCATTTTACTCTCTCTCTCTCTCTCTCTCTCTCTCTCTCTCTCTCTCTCTCCCCCCCCCCACCCCCCCCCCCTCTCTCTCTCTCTCTCTCTCTCTCTCTCTCTCTCTCTCTCTCTCTATGACACACACACACACACACTCCCATGTACACATACACACGTCATTTTGTCCACTGGACAGTTCTCGTCATGGTTACGTAGATTTATGCAGCAGATCAGTTCAATGGCTCGTTTTCTAAACAATAAAAATGAACTCAAGACATTCCATACCAAACACGCATTACTATCATAGACCTTGAAGTGCTGAAACACATAACAAACTAGGTGTGTTCAAGTTTCAATACATGTCTTTCAGTTATTTCACCAGGCGGAACCGAATAACTAACCGTCCAGATCTGAGACACCCATTAATCTATCTTGTCGCACTGTGCTTATAAATCGTGTTCATGATATAGACTAGATCTAGATCTAGATTGAATCTAGTCAAGATTGAAGGAAATATATTTTTGTCAATCCTTTACCGTGATTATCAACTACAAGACAGAGAGGCGATAATCTGGGACCAAGGTAGGTATTTATTTGCATTGGGCGCTTTTCATGTCAATAAAAGGCTACCTCTTTGACGTTTTTTCTCTGATTCATCGCTGTTTAAGGAGCTATTGTGTTTTTCTTCGTGCCCAGTCGCTCTATTAATAGATTTTTTTTTCATATTTTGAACTGGAAAGTTTAGGCCTGCAGCTGTTATCAAAATAGATCTACATGATTAAAGTACACGTATATTCACAAATATCTCTACTATCACTAACCCGACTTGAGAGTTGAGAGGTGTATTTTGGATTGAATTTGTCATAATTTATGTAACAAAAAAAGGGTAGTGGTAGAAACAATTTATCATAGACAACTAGATCTATTATTTCAAAGGAATGAGTTGCATTTTATTCACGATATAGGAAAAGAACCAAGAGGATTGTGTTTACGAGGTAGGCTGGCTGAGGCCTATATTATGTGTTTAATTTTGATAAAAATACAGTAGGTATCGCTTCGGCCTACTTTTTCTATTCTTTCGCTTGAAAGTTCTCCATACCTGGTTTTCCTTTGCTTTAAGGTAAGAACTAGGAACTGTTAAACATCGTTTTATACAACCTTCTCATAATGTGGTAACAATTTATTGTTTGTTTATTGATAATGTTCTTGATGGTATCTAGCTTAATTTGAAAGAGGGCCCCCTTTCAGACCGGGCCCTGTTGTAAAAGATACCAGCTTCAGTCCCTCTCCCAGGCCCTGCGTGTTGGCCTTCAATATTAAATATGTGTAAGACTGCAATACATCTTTCAGTAATGTAAAGTAAATTAATTTAAAACTAATTATTGTTTTCTGTCACTTTAATTTCTTTGTTTAGTAAGAAACGCACATTTATATTGCTTTATTGTATTTATTTTTGTAAAAATGAACCAGTGATTTTGATTTTTTTTCAAAACCCAAAATAAGGAAAACATGTGGAAGAACCATTTATCATAGGCCCTCTCTAAAGACTGAAATATAGACTGGTTGATGAGACAAAGCCCTTGTGACTGTCAACTTTACTCTTGTTCAATGAGACATTATGTCATTATAGCTACCGGATCTAATGTATAAGAAAATGTCATGCTTGAATTGCAATGATAAGGGGAAATAGATAGTGCTAGGACCTCATAATGTCATAGGCCTACCATTCGGTTGAAAGGAAAACATGAAAGCAAGCTATTTTATTTCACAACTACTGGCCTTAACAAGAAGATTATTAATAGGCCTAGACAAATAAGCAATAAATCATCGACTGTGTAGCGCAAATAGACCAATAATAATATAACAGTTTGATTTCTGATCCACATATTCTAGACCCTCAAAGCATAATATTGAAACAAAGTTTACGATTATAAGTTTTGTCGCACATTCAAATGTTAGCTATTTCATACCGTTTTCCAAGATACATAATAATATGTATATTATGTAACCGTTACTGTCAGATCAACAATATCTTAAATGATTTTATGCGCGACTGAAGTGGGCTAAGGAGCTGCTATCGTTTATTGTGCGGTGTCGTATATTTCACTTAGCTGAGGTGGTATCAAGAGACCAGACCCCTTTCCTCCTTAAAAAAAAAAAAATGAAAATAAATAAATCAGTAAACTAATAATACAAAATGATACTACTACTACTACTACTACTACTACTACTACTACTACTACTACTACTACTACTACTACTACTACTACTAC
>JASKDV010214878.1:0-10114 GCA_032466395.1 Aegires albopunctatus | reverse complement strand
CATCTCAGGGAAAATGGCGTTCAAGCACTGTTTAAGATCAAAACAATGACAATACACGTACACATCAGAGAGTGAAAACAGATCTAACTGGTAAACCCTTTGTCAACACGAAAAATACACATTCTAATGTGCATGGGGCGTGTTTTATCACAGGCACTGGTCCGCGCATCACATCGTTATGTTTACGAAAGTCTCACCACGCCCCCTTTTTCCGCCATTTTGAAAACCCGGGAATATCTACACCCCTGAATAACGACATAATTTTCCGGTCCCGGACGATGTCGTTATCCAGGGGTTGCACTGTATCTGTTAATCATATGAAAGAAAACCTGCATGATAATTTGCCTTATAATCAAATCAGTGAAAATCATTCAGGATTTATACCTTTTTTCATCTCATGCAAATCTGGGAAAATATTAAAATCACAAACTTATAATCATTACAAGATTATTAATACCTGTATTACGATCGTTTATTAGTATAGATTCTCTCATTTAGAAAACTGTTCATCATCATTGGTACTAATGGTAGAAGCGATTCATAAAGTAAATCAGCAATAATAGACCACAAAAAAAAAAAAAAAAAATCAATTTAACCCTTTTAACGAAGGGTCATGCTGCTTGCCACTATTCAGATTCCCAGGGACGCAGGAGATTTGTTAAAAAAAATAGGGTACCTCAAAAAATGTGCTCTGGTATGTTTGGATGGAATGGAAACTATACATAAGTATATATTTTCTTATTCAGAAATACATTATGCATAAAATAACAAAGGTCAAGGTCACATACATGAAATTAGGTCCCTAAATTTAACACTTTCACTCTCTTCGTCTAGAACCAAATCAAGAACAGAGTCACTATCTTTATCTTTGGGAAGCTCATTTTCGTCCCCTGAATCTTCATAATACTTTTCATCATCGCTGGAATTATCCAACAGTAATTGTAGTACGACTTCATACCTAAAACCGGCTTTCTTTGTCGTTTTCCTAACAATGTATAAGGCTCCATCTTCGTTCAAAAACCGATGTCAAAATAACCAAATCTCCTTTGTTTCTCCTCTAAAATTTTTTTTTTAGAAAATTCATTCTCCTAAACAAGAGTGCTTGCCTATAGGTATCAACGTCACTGAATTCGAATATGCAGTCCGTTTTTGCAGGGTTACTCTGCTTGATTTACTATTGCAACATTTATTTATGACGAGCATATGCTCGTCATATGGATCCTAGCGACTGCCATATCCGTGATGAGCAACACTTGTCACACCGGTATATTGGCTATATAGGAAAAAATGAAAAGCACTGCTCGTCATAGAGTCACAAAGGGGCTAATAGCATGGCAACAAAATTGACAATTATCATAGAGGCAAAAAATTAAAATAATTGACCAGACATAAAATAAACCCGCAAAAAAACTACCAACAAATTTATACTCAAATGTTCATACATTTTCTAAACTATCAAACTGTCTTTCATCTTGTTTTCATATTATGCTTGATTAATTACTCAAACAGGATAAATTACAATGATTTCACTTGAATATGACTAGCTGCTTACTCATTCCCCCATAACCATACTATATTTTAATGAAATGCAAATTTCAGAAAATGTACTAGAATTCTCTAGTCCACTTCTGATATTTGGCATCATCAATTTAATCAATAAAGATAAACACAAGAGATGGTTACTGAGATAAAAAGTGATATATTCTGAACATCTTGGCATGATGCATTGATCAAATAGTATACACCACCCCCTTAACGAATAATTGCCGCTAGAGCTTTTCAAAGAAAAGTTAAGTCTTAAAATAACCCAATATGCTTTGGACATAAAAAGACTGATCATAATCTTTTTTCCAAAAAAATGTGCATTTTGCTGGATTTAGTCACCTTAAGATCACACATGCTCTTCAACAACAATACATATGTAGGACACTCATCCTACAGTCCAGTTTCCATCTTGGTCCATTTACCACGATTACACCTAAGTTGGTCTGATTTCCAATTGAGTACTTTCCCCTTTTTTTAACTAGTGAAAAACATGGACAGGAACAAAAGCTGTGTGAAGATTAGATTAATATAGACCAAATATATTTAATTTTGTTTAGCTTTTTTGAGTTTTCTACTTCACATTAAGACTGCTTGTATTTTCTTTCACGAAATATTATTATTACAGCATTCTGTGTCGTTCTTTTACATTTGCACAGTTGCTTTTTCCTTGGTTTATATTTCCAATTTCGAACGTATTATATATATATTTTTAAACCAAGCTGTTCCGGCACTGTGACTGCAATTTAGATTTCGAATATTTGTAAAATCGAGCCTTTAAGTAATAGGAAAGGTTAAGGATTGAGGTGGGGCAGGAGGAGGGTACATAGAGAGAGAGGTTTGGGTTGTTAGAAAACGGTGTTCCTCCTTGATCTAGATAGTGTCTATTACAAGTAGATCTACATCCGTAAACATATGGCCTAGATCTATGATCTTCCATGGATCAAGAGATTTTGGCCATGACGATATATTCAAGCTCGAGTTCTCTTTAACAAGGATGATGATAGAAGTAATGCCATGGTACAGAGCCAAAATTAAAAGAAATGTTCGAAAGACGGTGGTGCGCCTGCAAATCAGACTGGTTGGGTATGATTTCATTTAGGCAACAGTAACTGTACCAGGATGAGTGTCCTACAAATATAACAGTGTCAAATAGTTGGGAAAGGCAGCCAAAATCAGAGGAGAGAAAAAGAATCACTTCCTCAACAATCATTCTTGCAATAAATTAATTATAAAACAAATCTTAATATTAATAATATCAAAAAAGATAGCACTGCCAGGTACTGTATCAAAGGAAAATAAATTGTAATAGTGGATTCCTATAATTTTTTAAGCAAATGGGAAAGTTAAGCAAGAAAATTTCCCATTTTGGACGAAAATTTTAAGATTTAAAAAATTTAGCCGCATATCTTAAAAAAACATAAAATTTATTAAAACAATTTGGTATCCCTTTGTAAAACATTTTTCATAATTAAATGTTAAGTGCCATTATTTACATGGGTTTTTGTTTTTAAAAAATAATGTAAATATGAGTCCATTATGCAAAAAATCATTATTTTATGACTAATGTCCGTAATATTGTACAATGCTATAAAAATATATTTATGATAGAAAATATGACATTGACAGGACATCTGAGAACCTTTGTTGGTTATGGAGAACCATTTAAGTCAATATGTTTTTGATTTAACTGTAGTAGGATCTCCCACGCTTTCGGTTTATCACAAGTTTGATAACAATAACATATAGAGAAAAATATTTCTTTTCAGCTCAGCCATTATTTTGGTTTAACCGTTTTCTGCTCAACAGGTTTCTACTGTATAATCTTTTAGGCCAAAACATGTAGCAATAAAACATTTAACAAAAATATTATGGTCAAAATAGCTGTATGGTTTAAGAGGAAACCTCAATCGATAATTATCGGCTTGACACAACATCAACAATATATTTTTCAAAAGTAAAGTAACTACGCATGAATGTGTATTAAGAGCAATGGACATTTATCCATGAATGATAGAGAGGACAAGAGTATTTCATTGATTTAATTCAATGATAAAATCTTATATTTCGTGTAAAATCAAGTTAAAACAAACATACATTATAAGTCTTAAAATTCATTCTTTGATTCTTTTCGTGTTTTTTCAAAATATGGACTTTGCCCAGAGCACTTGAACATATTAAATGAATAAAAGATCTTATAAGATTTTGAGCTGAAAAAAGTGCATAGGCAAGTATTTAAGCTTACAAGGCTTATAGAAAAAAATATAGATTGTTGGCTCAGGGAATTAGAAATATAACCCCAAAATAAAACTTAACAAACAGGAAGAAAGATGATGAATAGATTTCTAAAAATCACCATACATTAATCGCCCAGCCTCTCTTAATATAAAAAAAGGTTCCAACATAATTTATATTGGAATTTGCAAAAAGATCAAAAATAACTGTTTTGATACCAAATTCCAAGAGAAAGGCACTATGCAGTATGGCACAGTATTATCACAAAAGAATGTCTCTAACAAAGTGTCTCATCATGAACACAGCCATTTATCTAACAAAACAAAAAACAAACAAACAAGAATCAAATTATTTTTAAAAAGTTCTTCGAACTGCCATACTTAACAAAATACTTCATCTGGTTAACAAATTATTATATTAAGCTCCCTCACGTATAAAAAATATTCTACAGAGTAAACTATGAAGTAATATTGGCAATTAATTCTCAGAAAATAATCTAAACCGTCAAACTGCAGATTAGGCCTTGATTTCAGGAGACTTTGACATACCAAGGTGAAGAATTCTCCTTACTGTTTTTGGTCCACTCCACATACCCCTAGGAAAGAAATTAGCAGAAAATATTTTTATATTTTTGCATTATGAAATACTTAAACCTACATAATTAGCTAACTACCAATACTAATATATATCCAATACTTCAAATAAGTTGGTTTTTTATTTTATTTTTATTACTTTTTTAATGGCGTATTGACAGTAATACTCAAACTAGTTGAGTTTGTCAGTTGATTTGAATAAAGAAATATAAGTTAGAATTACGCTTTACAGTGACTTTTCACTCCCTTGGCTGACATTAATATAGAATTCATGACACAAAACTAGGTACAAGTACAATTTTAAGACCAAGACAATGCATTCTTGACAATGAGGTACGGTACTCATTTGCACTTGATGAGTGAAGTAAGCATGACAAAGTTTCTTATCGAAGGACACATTGCCAATGACTTATGTTTACAGAGAAATTTTTGTACAGAGCAGGATTCGGTCTCACCATATCACCAAAACAATATTGGTGTTGGGAAATTAATGCTGCTAGCATTCTCTTCCATTTCAAATGTATTGTCCACTGGGCCAATGACATTGAAATAGCATTTATTTTAATTAAGGTAGATTTATATTTTATTATCCTCTCACTTTGTCATGAACCTCCAGTACAGTTCTGGCATCAGTAATGATTTCATCAAATAGGATGTTTGTCGTTCTTTTCCTTGATTTATCGGGAGAGTTTCCAGAGGCTTGGCATCATAATCAAATTCAGCCAATATGCAAGTCTTGCTGCTTGTTAATAAGGGACAAGAAGTATAGCCATCATACTGAAAGATCAAAACATTTATATCAAATTATCAATAAATATGCTTGAAGCACCAATCTGTTGGCAGTTGATAAATTCATTGAATTCACAACATCCACAGTAATAAGCAATCTCTGGGTTCACAAGAATAAACATAAAATCAAGCTAGCGCTCGGCTCACAATCATATCTCTTACATGTCTTTTTACTCCATTCAAAAGTACTCATTCACTAAAAATTATATTCAGATTTATATTATGTTTTTAATGTTCTTAATATTTAACATTGATTTCATTTAAAACTCTATTCATTCCATGACAACTTTTCTTTTGACAATTTGTAAAACTATGGCAATGAGACTCAACAATTCAATGAATTATGAGGGCAATAGTAACAGCTTGTTGCTAACTTCTATTTTTTTCATATGTTCTACCATTTATTACATTTACTAATTATATCCTTTGGGCAAATGTTGTGATGTTATATTCTCCATAACAATTGTATAGTCATGCTTTATTTACAAGTTGACCATTAGACACATGACATAAAACGTTTCATACAGACACACCTACCATTGGTACAGTTTTATTTCCATCCATAAATCCTTTGAGATTCTTGTGAATAATTCCACTCTGCGCAGCTGAGGGAGTGAAAAATAGAAAGCCTGATTAACAAAAATTGATTAAGACGGAATTATTTCCACTCTTGGCAGCATTAGTTATGGGCTATTCCCTATTCAAATCATGAACTTTCAATAGTCATAGTAAAAAGTCACTGAGTTTGAACAAATAACTTAGTTAAATAATCAATGTCTATTCATTTCATTAATCTTTTAAATGAATCCTGATACTGGTTTGACAACAATATAAAGCGATTAAAAATAACTCTCACCAGCAGCAGCAGCTGTTTTTGATGTCGGTAAACTAGTGCAATCACCAATGCCAAAAATATTTGGGTATTTAGCATGCTGGAGGGTGTGTTTATTTAAATCCAACCATCCTGCCTCGTTGACCAAGGAGGATTTCTTCAAAACATCTGGTGCAGACATTGGAGGTGTAACATGCATGAAGTCATACTGGAAAAAACAACAAAATTGTAAAGAACATAATAAAGTATCATACAATTACATTTTAAAAATAAAAATTGACTGTAGAACTGACAATGTGGCCACTTCTTACAAAATTGTTTTAAAGATGAGGTTTGATTCTTTGCTTAAAAGATGGAGTTGGGTTGCTTGCCACCAATGAATCACAGAGGGGCGGCAAGGAGCAAAAAGAAGAAATTCTATTAACAGTATAAAATAACATGAAAGTCAAGACAATTAGTAGGAAAGGTTGATGAAGTACCTCTGAATTTCAAAAATTTGCCCATAAAGTCATGATAATGGTTTATGAAATGTTTTAGTGTTCTCATTAGGAAAAATTACAAGTAGCGATTACAAAGAAATAATTAATCATACTACTATTTTAATAGCAGATTATAGAATAAATCCCTAATTAATTTTTTTATGACCACTGTTTTGCATTTTAAATCTGCATTGAAAATGGCAATCCCATTCTATTTCTAATAGCCAAATTTTAAAACTTAGCTTCTTATCCTTAATCACCCAGGAGTAAATGCAATGAATAATCTAAGTGACAGCCACTAACTCTACCTTCATCTCAACTGGCTTATTTTCATTGTTCAATTGAGCAAAGACAGCTTGTCGTTTCTCATGATCAACTTCTATCAAATTATGTTGATAATTCACTTGGATATCTCTGAGAGCATAATAAAGGGAGTGTAAAAAATGAATGAGGGAGAACAGTCAATATGTTTTACCTAGCAAATGCATACACACAATAATTATTACAACATATCATCAACTCTACATCTGGACTACACATTTATTGATTTTTATGATTATACATTTATTGCTGATTTTTATCTGTAAGGTTTTGATTTGTAAGAAAAGAATACAATATTTCAATAGCTTAGAGAAAGGCATTTGAAAATCATTCAACATGATTACACAGGAGATAAACATGAATGAAAACACAATGGAAAATGGTAATAAAACCTTTATGTTATGTAGATATTATTTAAAATTAGATAAACTATTCAAGATTTTGTGGTAAAATACATTCAGATATTAATGTACCTTTTTGCAATTACTTTCTGAAGGGCATCAGCATACTTCTTGACACCAAATATGACTCCCAATGAAGTGTTAAATATGACTTTGCTGTCTTGTCGTACATTAGCCTTGAAAGAATTAATTATAACATAATGAACCATTCTGCTTGTATAAAATGTGACTTTGAAAGTGCGAGTCGATGGGCATAGTTATATATTTGAGGAATACGTGCAATTTCAGGATTTAGTTGGATGAAACGGATATTACAAAAATACATTGTTTTATCATGAATTATGTTGATTTCAGTAATAACATATTTACTCTATGAAATACAATGAGTTAATCATTTGAAAACAGCCATAATCTATGATTTGATAAAAATGATATTTTTATCTTTAAATTGCTCAAGCTCAAATGCAAGTGCGACATTCTGCTTTGAAAAAATGGGTCACATATATGATTAGAACATGAGGAGTGATAAACTAGATATTCCTATTTGGAATGTCGATTTAATAGCTTTATTTAAAAACAAAAAAGAATCTACATGAAGCACTAGCATTTACTGAGAACATCACTCACTTTTCTAAAAAATTCATCAGCCAGATACATGATTTTCTGTGGTGCTCCAGCACATTTGATGGGAGTGTTTGGAAATGTAAAAATGGCATTTCCACCTCTGAAATTCCTGATAGCAGGAAAAGTTTTATGAACCCAAGTAGGATGGTAGTTGGAAGCAACTTGTGGATCATTTTCAAGAGCTTTCTCCAATCCTGGAACCTGCCTCAATCATAGATAGATTAGCGTTAACCAATGTTAAAAAGACAGCAAACTAGTCAATAAAAGAAAATGTTTAAATTATTGTTGGATGAATTTTATTTGCTGTAAACATTTTCAAAATAAAAATGGAATAAATAAATTTATTAGTAGGCTACATATAATAATGATGAATAAAATAACAATAGTAATGGTAATAATTGCATTTATAATAATAATGATGATTGTCATAATTGGATATTAATCATTGCCTTGATTCACTTCTGCAATTCATTGTCTTATTTTTATGTACTCAAGAGTCTGTTCTGGTGGTTTGTTCAAGCATTTGGTGGCATTGATTCGAGGAGTCAGTTCAAGCGCTAGTTGTTACGAGCTAAATTGGTGCTTCATGAACTCTTATTAAAAAGTAGCATCTATATATTCAATTCCTTTTATCCACCTGTCTGGTTGAGTCCTCAAACAAATATACCCTTCCTGTGGTTTTTTTATATCCTCCTAGTTAGTACAACATATATTTAATCTTCGTGAATTAAGGATCTTTGATGAAATGATATTGTGATTCAAGGACTTCCTTTCTCAAATTTATGTTACTCATAGTACCAGTATCTAATTATCATGTGAAAGGTATGTTGGACATTAAATAACTTAAATTGCTTCAATAGGGCAGAATAATCTTGTTAAAGATCTAATAAAGTTTTGAAGATCTTTGTATATCTATATACATATATTTTACTTTGGTGTCCAAGTAACAAGACAATCTCAACGATGCAACAGATTCATGTCAAATGGAATTTATATAATCAAGTACTGATTGTATATATGGTATTATAAATTATTTGGCTATACAGTGGTATTCGCCCTATAACCTGGTCTTGGGTAGACAAGAACATAAACAGTGAGTTCTTAGAAGAAATGAAGATGTTCAATGTTTATCTTTCTTGCCCAAAATTTATATTATGACCCCATCTTTTTTGGCAAGATTTTGATCTTTCAGTTTTTTTTGTCATTCTCTCTTTTTTTTTTTTTTCTCTTTATTTCATTAATTATTTTTAAAACGTATCTCAATTTACTTTATACATGATAATAAATGGCAGGTGGGTTACTCCCTCTACCAAACAGTACTCTCCCTCCCATACCACTAAAAAGTCAAAAGAAACTTAAGACTGGCAAGCTATTATTAAAAGTTGGCTATCTGACAATAAGAAGTAAGAAAGAGACAACAATTTCTAATGACTTAACATTATCATTTATTGTACATCTCTGCAATGTGAGCGTGATCAGTCATTCATTTGGCCAATCACATTAAGTTAGGAGGAAATTACACGTAGAAGACTGGGAGAGGGAGGAGGGGACGAGGCATGTAGCAGGAGGGGTAGTCACATTAAAGTTATTTATCAACCGTCTTCCTGAAATATCATTGGTATGAAATCATAATTTCCCTGTTTTCCTCTTATGTCCGTTAGTTTGTCAGTCTTTGTTTCCTTGAATGAGTCGTTGTGCTTAGTTTTGAACGTCATAGGCAAGCGACAACATACATCTCACCTTCCAGTTACTTATTCAATCTGCCCAAACAGTCATCACATGCCATTGCAGAAGCTCACCAGATAAGCGATCTTCTGCATCACCGATGGTGATGATGATAAAGGGATCAAAGTTCAAATTATATAATCTCACATACTTATTTAAAGTCAGTTTTGTAAAGAATAATGGTACATCAAATTATAATGGTAAACTTCTCTTTTAACAACAGAATTTTGTTGTATATTATTCTATAGTCCAGTTATACCATTAAACATTTGAAAACAGGAATAATTGATTATTTTGAAAAATGTTGAAATTGAAGACTCACTTTGTTAAAATCAAGTTGTATTCCCATTCCTATGACAAGATAGTCATAGAAGACCTGAAAAAGAAAAGAAAAAATATACATTATAACAGATTCAAATGAAACATGAAAAAGTTAAAAGTAAAAATTAATAAAGGAAGGGCTAAATGCCACACAACCAAAGGAACAAGGAGTAAAATCTTAACACGCAAAGCGCTAGGCATCCCACGGCAGTGCTAAACTAGCCAGCCAGGTAGGCCGGTGGACACAAGTAC
>JASKDV010214867.1:0-10115 GCA_032466395.1 Aegires albopunctatus | reverse complement strand
TTATTATTATTATTATTATTATTATTATTATTATTATTATTATTATTATTATTATTATTATTATTATTATAATCATGATTAATTTTAATAATTTTTGAAATAATTATTGTTATTATTTCTAATATTATGGCAACATTATTTTCAAAAGTACTTTTATCATAATCCTCCAGAAATAGTTTTTATGTCGGTTGTCATAATTAAGTCATGATTGGATGAGTTTCTTGCTTGATATTTTGTACGTGATATATTTTATATAATGTGTCATTGCTTTATAGAAGTACGATTTCTGTGTTATATTATGATCTAGCTCTTGTTACTAGCACTACAAGTTTGTTATTTACAATTTTTATTCATTCTCAATGTTGATCTTCATTTGCGATATACATTATATGTTTTCATTGACGGATAGACGCTATATATTTTATTGATTTTACCCTTAGATATTATTTGTTTTTGTTTCTTGTATTTTTATTGTATATATAATATATATATATATATCTTTATTATTTTAAAAGAAATTCTTTTTGGTAGTATGTAATGATTGCTTTTTTTTTATCAAAATGTTTGCCTTTTTAATGTTATGGCTTTTTTTTTTTATCTTACAGCCATCAAACACATGAGTAATTTATTGATGAAATTTTGATTCACTTAGATCCATGAAAGAAATAAAGTTTCAGCAAAGTAGCTATACATAGCCTGTGAATTATTGTTCATGTTTTAACACAAACATGTTTTAGTTTCTGTGATGAGCATATATTCAGCGGGCATAAACATCCACAATTTTCGAGTAAGTGAATTGTTAGACAGTAAATAACTCAATGAGAAGAACGGTCACAGTTAGCTCACATAATATGCAAAGCCAAAGCTGTTATGCAGATTCAGAATTATATTGTTGTACGACTAGTCCCCTTTCTCATCAACCTTTCTTTTCCATAAAGTCCACATTGCTTCATCAGACAATATTAATCATGACAGTTTAAACTTTTAACAATTAGAATATGACTACATAAACCATGGTTTATTACACTTCATTCATTATAAAGTGTGTTGCATCGTGGTCTATTGGCAGACATTAAGGCCTGCTGATCGAAAGGACTCGGAATCCGGTAGGGTACGAAGTTGAGTTCTTGGAAAAGGCTCTTCACCTGAATTTCCTCATCGTACTTACGTTTAAAATTGGAACCTTGCTCTTCGTAGAGTTAAATCTTGTCAGTATGCTAGAGAGCGACCTTCATGGAATTTGTACCTCAGAATGCCCACACCCCCACCCTTACCCTCCTCCGAGGTTTGAGAAGGATTTTAGGATGTAACGGCCTGCCTTGGAAACTCTGTAACGTGTATTGAACACATCTAAGGGGCGGAACACCCTATACAGGTAGGGCTACTCTCTTTAAAATGCACTGACGATCAACTCGAAGTAAAAAACAATAATGAGAAAGAAAAACAAAGCATTAATTTGTTTCTTTTAATCAGATACGCACCCGTGACCTATCATATGAAATGTCATATTATTACAACCACGTGATAGATTTTATTCAGTCTTCGATTATAAGATATTTTACGTTTATGACTCAAAAAGTTCGCTTACTGTTTTGATAGTCTTTTGATTACGATGACACCTTTGTCAAAATTTGCGAGAAATCAAACTATTGACATGTTTTGCGCAAACATAACAGCGAGAACATTGCAATAATAACTGTTCGGTAAATGAAAAAACGATAGATCACAAACAGTGCGGACTTGACCACCCTAGAAGAAGATAACATGATTTATCGTCTATCTGAATTAAATGAGATACATTGCAGTTTTCAACCGTTACGACCATAATTTATAATAATATAGGCACACAAATTGGTTAGTGAGCTCTGCAAAATGAAACAAAATAAAACTTCTGCAAAATGAAACGAAACAAAACTGTTGCAAAATGAAACAAAACACTACCCAATCTGTGTGCCTATATTTTACTTACCAGATCTGCGGTGGCATCATTTTGTATGACCATAATTCATACTAATGATTGTGTCATTATATATTATTTGAACCCCGTTGTCTAAATTGAGGAACTAGATAAGCATTTAAACGATCAGCACAGATAAGCATTTAAACGATTAGCACGATTTTTTGGTTTTGCTGTTTTTGTTAGGCCTGTTTGTTTTGTTTTAATCAGGAGTATGTGACGTCACATCTAATCAAATAACATGTGTTATACCCGTCTTTTGACCTTGTCCATATATAAATGGCAAGATTACATGTCATACAGACCTTACATCATCAGCTAATTTATGGAGCTTTATTTTCTGTAACGAAATTCAACAAGCACTCCTATTGTTTGCCACTTTAATAGTAGTCTGGCTACTGGTTCAAATTGTCAATAAAACAACACTGTTAATACCGTTGACCTGAATGCTAATAATAATAATAATAATAATAATAATAATAATAATAATAATAATGATGATGAGGACAATGATAACAATAATGATAATAATAATAATACTAATAATAATAACAATATTAATAATAATAATATATACTTTACCCATCCCAAAGAAAGCAAGGAAGACAGGATGTATACGGTACTTCCGAATTTATACCGGAAGTAAGATGGTCAAATCATAATAGAACGCTGTAAATATATTACTACCCATTTTTTCCGTTATCTCTGAATGACTTACATAGCTCTAGTTATTATAGAAGGAATCTTGGCCATCGATAAACCGATAAGTTTAACGAGATCACCTGATCTTAATCAATTGGCTCAAAAGGTCACCTAATTCTTGCATTATCACTCTTAACACGATCAGTGATAATGTATACAACCCTGTGTCCTGCTAGTATACATTTAATAGAATGTCTCAATCCCGTCAAATCCAGTTAGTCGACGCTTATTGTTTGAAATTTATTCTAGTTTTGTATGCAACTAGCCACAGGCAAATTTGATAATAAAAAAGGGAAAATCAGATACAAGAAAAAGCAAGATTAAAGGATTTTATTCATAACATTCATTGATTCAACCTACACAGACAGAGCTCTTTGTAAGTAGATAGATAAAATCACAATCTAGTTGTAATTCATTGTTTGGAAATATTTTGAGATTATTATTATTAAAGGTTACAAGCAGTGTCGAGGTGACTGGACGCCCTTTATAATTTGGTAAGAGTTCAGGAAAATGAATAACTTGTTTGTTAAGACAAGAGAATGAAAATCTAAGCCATGTTTTCAAGGGAAAAAATAAACCGAGAACGACGTTGAAGAAACGCTCTTTCTCTACTTTATAATCATTGCTCTGTAAAGGCAAGGGTGGTCAAATTATTATCACCCTTACGTTGTCATTTTAAAATATTGTCCCCTACTGTGTCGAGCTATGTGTTCGATGTGATTCTTTACCGCGCTCAGGTATGTCCAGAGCAGAAGATACAGGCAGCAATATCGTGTCATCATGTCTGTATGTGAACACGGAAGTGGTGATCAACAGCCTTTCTGATGTATGCAAATTTGATTGGGAGTTGAGAATGCTCTTAAACTCTATCGGAAAAATAATTGAATCAATTATCCAGATGTGAAACTCGAGAGTCTGTATTTACTTGGTGTGAAAAAATATATAAAGAATTTATCTTCACGTTGGATACATTATAGCAGCGATGAATTAAGCCATTTTCCTCCTTTCTCGCTTTTGGGAAGTCAAAACATACTCCGAATACAGGACCAAGAGAAGACCGAGAAAACGCTGGATTGATGGTATAAATGAGACCCTGGATGAGCATGAAATCACCATAAATGAAGCAAACCAGCATGCCCACCAACGCTGTTTAAATCTCCCCTCGACTCTCCATAACGGTACAAGAGGACGGAAAAAGTAAAAGTAAAAATACAAGTAAAGTAAAGTAAAACATTTGGTTACTCATTTGTCAACGTTGCTTATAATCCCTCGTAGACGATGGTGGAAACGTTGTTTGTCGGTATAGCCTCTGCTAAAGAGAAAAGTTTAAATTAACATAATATAATAAAATCAGTACGTTATGATAATATTATGTACACAGAACCCTACTGTCAGCTGTTTTGATGTATGGTATGATAACGTTATCACGAGATAATGGGTACAGTAGTGAAAGTAAAAGTAAGGCAAGGGCGTTGATGGATGGTATATCAGCTGATTGTTATTTTGCAAAGGGCAAGGTTCTTGAGATGTGGTTGTAGTTTCTCAATTCAATGCTTTTATCACGTCAGATGACAGTGCAATCCTAATAACATTGAGTGTCTATGTTGATGGGGTTTTTAATCAGTTTTTTTTTTTCATCACTGACCTCCATTACGGGGGCGTCAGTGGCCTAGTGTTTAACACAGTTCGTACACAAGAAAGTCAAGCGGCTCCACTCACCGACACCGGTTGGCTGGGTGACTTGGTGGGATCGTAGACAGAAATTTACTAGATAACTATTGGTCATTGGCGGTGTGTCCTTGGGTAAGACATTTTGTCCCATCTACCTCACGACTCAGGTGTGAATGAGTACCTGGCCGTCAAGACAGCGTCGTCTGTGTCCGAAAATTGTATAAGCGCCTAAGAGGCTGCTGGTCTTGTCGTATGTGTTCTGTGTTGCTGTCGGCCAGGAAAAGTGAAACATTGTAAAAAGCGCTTAGAGGCTAAGGTCCCCTGATGATAAAATGCAATTTTTAAAAATTAGAAACTTGAGAATGTATAAATAAATGTATATATTAAATAAAAATAGGAAACATTTGAATAATAATAGATTAATAATTATTGCAAATGATTAGACCATAGAAGAATGAATTGTTTCTTAAAAATTTAAGATATCAATAATTTCAATCCATGATAGTTCAAATCCAGTGCTTTGGGAGGGTAAAATGAAAAAATAAAAATCTTCCATAACTAACTTATGCATTGCAAAGCATAGAGATAAACAATGCGCCATTATGACAAGGCGGTGCATAGAATTGAAGATAAATGTTCTACTCGGGAAACTTAATTTGGTTCTGTACTTTGTTGCATCTAGAATTTAAATCCCTCTTCCCTCACCCCTGTTTCCTTGTTAATTATTACCAATTAAGGCTTGTGAAAGTGCTGGGATTTTTTAATCAATAATTATACATATATCTACGTTAGGCAACTGCGCCTCAAAGGCTCAAATTACATTGAGCCCGAAGAATCACATGTCAAACACATGTCAGAGTTTGAATGGGTATGATATTGGTATGCATAATAATAATATGGTCTAGTCTAATTAATTGTGAGATTACGTAGGGTTACATGCGTCCATATTTCAGCACAACCCTCTGCACAGTCTTCACCTGCCATGGTCTCAAACGGATATCAAAAATCGAGACAGGCTGAATCAGTACGTCTTGGTGCTTCTCTTATTGTCATGTTTGCTATCACCGAAACGTTTGCAAAGACTACGTTTCCTTATGCGCATCCTTCAAGTTGAATCTCTTTATCAATTCCTTGATATCGTAGTTACACTTTATAATTATGTCGTAGCCAGCTTACAATTTGGTTACATTTTTTGTTATAACCAGTAATTCGCCGAAAGCGGATATTTGTGTTTCAATCAATCAATATGATATGAGAAGTCATCATTGTATATGCGACGAGATGTCAATACCTGCATAAAGAGCGGTACATGTATTCTCATAACGCTAATATATTTTTGAAGTGACCTTTTCGGTAGTGGCGTTGCATCGTTGATTTGATTACGATAAAGAATGATTGTAATAGGAAGAGGAAAAACCAAACCAATTCTAGGATATCAATGACCTGAAAGGCCAAGTTACCGTATTTAACATTTATCTCTTATTCTATTCTTGACATGGAGCGGATCTCTGAGGACACAGAGTCAACAATAATCGGTCAAGTGATTTATTTTCATGTGATCAATAAGTCAACTCAAGGTCAAGAGGTGAAACTGCATCTCACCTGTTCTGATGAATTATGTTCCTACGTAATATGGCAGTCAAGAAAAGATTTCAACTGAAGTTAGTTAGTTAATTATTTGGAGTTTTAGGGCTCAGTCAACCAATAGGGTTATCTCTGAGCCCATGAAAAAGTAATATGATAAGCTAGTGAAAAGATAAAAGCAGAAGTAGAAGAAATAGATTTTAGAAGAGGGAAGAAAGTCGCCAAGGAGGAAAAGAAGCACTTGAAATAAGTGCAATACATATAATAATAAAGATAACTAAATGGAGAGATGATTTACAGAAAAAAAAACATCTCAAAAAAACAACAAAAAACAACCCCAAATAATGATGGTCATCAAGCCCCAAAAAATGCACTACAATGTAAAGACCACTCAGGATGTTCCTAATCCCCTTTGTGTACAAAAGTACTCGGTCCCTCTAATTAACACGTGACCCTTTCAGTATAGTCGAGCAATGCACACAAATGGGGGATGGCCACCAGCTTTATGCTTCCCTCCCCAGAAAAAACCTCATCCCTCCCCTGAGGGGACAAAACAGCCTGAAAGACAGAAGATAGGACAGGTGGGAGAAGAAGCTCCCGTTCCCATGGTCGCCTCTTACGACCCGCACATTTCTTTACCCCCAGGAACCACACGAGGATTTCAACTGATGTCATGAGGTCAAAGATGTTATCATGCCATTATAACGCATTACCATTTCTAAAGTACAATTGACATTTCACCTGAAAGAAAATCACAGGATGGGTTGCTAGAATGCACTACCGTTTAATTTCAAATTGATAATGAAATAAGAATTGTCTATGGTGAAACCTGGTATGGTTTGAAAGTAATAATTGCTTCAATTAGTGACAATTTTGGCGAATTAACTACACATAATAAGTAAAATCTGTCACTGTATGCATGTACTGCAAAGCTGCATAAGAACGCCCAAGAGCGCTAGATAAATGCCACTTTTGTTGTTTGGTTTTTTAATGAGTTTTGTCCTACTTGATATTCTGTATGATTTTTGTGTTACTGATATTATTTGTATCCCTGATATATTTTAGTCAAGAATAGAATGTATTCCATGATTAATATTTCATTGCATGATTGTGGCACTGAGAAAAGGAGATTCATCGCATCGACCTATATCATGGTAGAACTATCTCTAGCGCACATTGTCATATTATTCTATGAAACTATGATATAAGAATACTTGAATGCATTCTTGATGTGTTTATTTCTTATTTCCAAACAGGTTTGTTTTGTGTTGTTTTTGAACAATCAATTCCTGGTGCTCCACACACCCATCATGGGTACTTTAATATTCTCACGAATCTCAACTTTATCCCAATCAGCCATTTGCTTGGATTTGTATATTTTGATTCTTATCTTGAGTTTTCATGTATCATGTATGGCCAGTTCCAAACCACACATCATATACATAGTGGCAGATGATTTGGGTAAGAATTATGATATTGAACTCCCATCAAAAACAACGTTAAGGATGTAGCATACTCACTTAATCACGACATTACTAGTTAAAAAAACTTATTTCTCGCTCTAACTATCCGTATCAATAGGCGTACACCTGTTTTAATCGATATACCAATACATAAATGTAATTGATTTGACATGTATCAAATATTATACTTGTTACAGCGATGAATATGTTTGCTTCTAATACAAAATTAGATCATCTTCAGATTCAGATACTTTCAATATTGACCAAGTGATGCATTATGTATGTTGGATAAATCCAATCTTGAATTTGCACGATATAAAGTGCATTCAAAGACCATTGCCTATCTCCTCTTCAACTTCAACATGATATGGTATGCATGTTATGATATTAGTATATGGCATGATATAGTACAATAAGATAGTATTATGATAAGACAATATATGGTTGATATGATGCACCTGCGTTTCTGAACATCTCTAATATAATTTTTTTTTTATTTAATGAAATAAAGAGATGTATATCATGTAATTACAACACACACAATTTGTATACATTAATTTTACTACCCTAAGATGTTCTGTTTATACCATAGGATGGAATGACGTAGGCTGGCACAACACAGAGATTTTGACCCCGAATATGGATTGGTTGGCCAAAAAGGGGGTCATCCTAGATTCGGCCTACGTTCTGCCATCATGTACACCGTGAGTAACGATAAACCTGTGTCCTAAGTCTTTATCAGGCAAGAAACACTTCCATAAAATTATCTTCAGTGTTTACATGGGTAAAGGCAAGGAAATAGAGGCAAAATCGGGCAGTCTTTCTATGCGAAATAAATGTGATGGAAAAGAATGACTGCCTACTCAATCCTTGCGAGCGTGCATGCTAATTATTTATAACAACTATTGTTTATATCGCCCAACCCACTTCATGTAAGTAAGCAGACCAAAGCAATGACCTAGTGAGGAACCATCTACATCATTAATTTATTTCCCCTCAAACATCTTGTGCTCTTTCAAAACTGATTATTTGAGGATTTGCATGTCTAACCTCCCCGACACACATCTAACACTTACTTTATGTTACGGCTAAATTGTTCTGAGTTCGTCGTCTAGATTAAAACTCATGTATACGCCCAAAGCAAAAATTAAAAGGAGATACCATAGACTTAGACGAAGACGAAGAAGAATCCGTACGATCCAAATAGTGCGGCCCCAATTGAACGCCATTGTTCGTTGGGCAAGTTACTACAATCAACATTAATAACAATGATTGTAAACATGAATTGAAATCGACTTCTTTTTTGAGAAGCTCGGTGATCAAGTTGGCTAGCAACATTCTCATTGCTTTGGCAAGGCGATTGGGTGCCGCTCAGAGATTGCGGGTTCAATTCTTTATTGCTTCGCTAGCTATTTATGTTTCTTCCATTGTAAGAAAATTATCTTTCTCTCTTGGGGTTATCCTATAATGTACTACATGTTTACAATTATTGTTATTTATATGAACCCCATTGCCTCATACCCTTTATTCATAAAATCAGCATTGCGACACAATTAGACGAAAGAGAATCCGTACGAGCGGAAATTGTGCAACCCTACATGAATAATGTTAATCAAGATCAATGGGCTTCACATCTTGACTCTCGCCAAACTAAAGGCGAGGACAGCTCTCAGCCACGTGATCGTATTGTAGTTAACTTTATATTTCTATAGGAGATACACATTTTTATCTAATGCAGCGAGTTATTTGTTCTCCAACACCGGCTTGTTAGTCCGTAGGCCAGTGGGATATGTGCTAGTGGTTCATTGGAAGGAGTGTTAAGTGGTAAACACTTCAACCGATCAATGCGAGTCCATGATATCTTGCTTGAAGCTTTTGAGAGGCTTCTATTTGAGACATTCGAACAACACAACAATATGGAGAATTTCCTTTGTGCAATAGAATCAGATTTGGAGTGTCCTGATAGCCTTTTTGCTGACAGATTAGAAGAATCTACAGCTTTTCAAGACATCTCTGGGATCTATTTTTGCTTCAGACAAGAAGTAAAAGGTGGTAAGCGTGGAAAAACAGCACAGTTTATTGTACAGTACATGGATAGGGTCTGGAATCTGTTCCGATTAGACGAAGGTACAAGATCTAATGATGTGGACTTATATATAAATTCCCTGGGAAAACTTTGTTCACTTCTCTTCTCAATGGACCACCAGAATTACGCCAGATATGCAACATACTACTACATACAGCTTTTGAATATGGCGCCTGGTGAAAGAGCATTGCTTGACAATGGAGGTTTAAGTGTTGGTAGATCAAGTCTACCAAAAAGTAGAACACCAATTGATCTAACAATAGAGCAGACCATCAATCGACACGCCAAAACAAAGGGTGGAATTATAGGATTCAGCACCAACCGCCCAGCCTATTAGTATTACAGATGGTGCGTGACTCGACACAGCAGAGCAAGCTACGTGGAAGCAACTCATAAAATGATTGCAATAAGTGAAAATGTTGACAGCCAAAAGGAACTAAGCAAATCACGAATTGAAAAAAGTGAAAGTCAAGTACAGAATACCGTGGATGCGATCCGTGGATTTATAAATCCATTTGACATGGTGGAAAAAGACTTGATTTGCTTATCATCTGGACTGAAATTACCGAATGATGTAGCAGAAGATTTAATCATGTTGGATTCTGAAGGAAAAAAGGCATTTGAAGATTTTGTACACCAGCGTTTGATAGAC
>JASKDV010214856.1:0-10116 GCA_032466395.1 Aegires albopunctatus | reverse complement strand
AGAGAGAGAGAGAGAGAGAGAGAGAGAGAGAAATGAAGTGGGAAGTTAACGACGGTGGGGAATCAGTCAACAAAAAGGACAGATTGATTTTATGCGATCTTACAAATCGATAGGCCCATGATATGATTAATTGGTATTGATTTTTAAGATGATTATATTAATTAGAACCACAGTCAATTTTACAAAACTTGGTGGGGATAGTTGATACAGTTCATTACTTCATTTTATTGGAAGCACTGGGGGGGTGGGGGGGGGGGGGGTAGTGGAATTTGTGGCAGCAATGACAGGGTTAGATTCGAGGGGTTTCTTTAAGATAATATCAAGTATGTTCAACATCTGTGAGACATGATTCTTTTATTTCTAGAATTGAAAATGTTTGGAATAATTCAGCACGTAGAATAAGGTGCTCAAAATATATAAAATGCTTCCAAGAATGCTGTAGACAGGGAGCTCCATGATATCATATTTGTTTATGATGATTGATATTTTGACTGATTGGTGAAATATCTTAATTAATGTCCGTGTTTTATTTTATCATACTCTATGGTTCACATAATGATATCATTTCTTGTATTGAATACATTCTTTGCAATCACGTTGGTCACAAAGTATGTCTTCTTCCTCTTCTATTTGTAGTATAGTAGCCCCTGGTGGAGGAGGATCACTCTACATTTTACAAAAAATATAACTTAGTCACAGCACTTCACTTATAATGTATGATTAACAACAACAACAACAACAAAAATACAATCCTTAACATTGATATATCTGATACTTGACTTGCAGCTGTGTCGCCGCCCGTTCAACGGACATAGCCGCCTCAGCTCTCTTTCGCTGAAATGATGCTCCATTGTTTTTGGTCCCCGGCGATTGACCTCAGCTGGTTCAGGAGGTCATCTTTACATACTTACTTACTTACTACCTTGGACGCCAGCTGGCGTTTAGGGAGCAATGAAAGCTCTACACTTGTCTCTGTCACAGGCCAGATGTCGCAGAGATTCCCGGGACTCGTTCCATTCTCTCATCTCATTCTCTACTGTCCTTCGCCAGGTTTGCTTGGGCCAGCCTCTCTTCCTCGTTCCATCTTTCATCTCATTCTCTACTGTCCTTCGCCAGGTTTGCTTGGGCCTGCCTATCTTCCTCTTGCCTTCAGGTGTCCAGCGGAGAGCAATATCTGGGACGGCATTGTCCTTCATTCGTAGTACATGTCCAATCCACCTCCATCTCCTTCTTGTTATTATTGTGGTTTCGAGGGACTCAGTACAGCATTGCTGGAGGAGGTCTTGGTCAGAGATCTTGCGAGGTCAGAAAATTCGCAATATTCTTCTCAGGCATGTTGTGTGGACTGATGACAGTTTGTCTGTATGTGCTTTGGTCATAAGCCAGCAATTCAGAGCCATATAGGAGGGTGGACAATACATAGCTGCTATAGAGTTTGAGCTTTGACTTTGTAAAAATTGGGATGAGTTCAATATCAGGTTATCTAGGGTTTATAATTTCATCCCCTGGAAATATCAGATCTGGTGTGACGTGATAATTAAAATGTATTCTCCAAAAGATGCCCAACAACACAAACATAAAAAAAAACCACAAAAAAAAAACAAGAAAAAAAAACCCAAAAGACACAAATTCGCTTAGATTAGATCTAGTCCTATTCATATATAAACAAAGCTATGATCTCCCCTTATTCCCGCATTCTTACAGAAAAGTAACAGAGTTGGCATAATGTAAATATTTCAATTACAGTATGGTCAACACACATTATTCAGTATCCTTAGTTTTAGTCTTACAAGAACACGGTGTACACTATACTAGTCATGTGATGTCATTTTGGATTCTGAAAAATCACAAGTTGGAGATATGGCAACCCAAAGTCTACAATGGATTTATAGTCGATATCACCGCAATGAATCACAGCCTCACATTTTCTACATCAATTATAATTTCCCTGTTAGACAATCCATTTTAACGGTGTGGGTTTTTTTTAAAAACTTTTCGGGGAGCATACTAAGAAGCATTCATGTTGTTGACTCTTTGTTCCGATATTATGCTAAGTCTTTCTCTGCATTTGTCGGCATAGTAAATAAGTGTGTATGTTTCACCATGGATGTGGGATGATCAAAACATTATGTAAAGAGATTTTCTCAATTATTTAGCATCGAACTAAACTTGCCAGGAAATCAAACTCCAACCCATCTATTACAAATCACCCTGTATTAACCAATCAGCCCCAGTACGCCATGCAGGCTTGAATCTGAATTCCAATTTGTCGGGTTTCATTCTACCCCCTATCCAATTTGTCGGGTTTCAATCTGCTCCCTATCCAATTTGTCGGGTTTCAATCTGGTCCCTATCCAATTTGTCGGGTTTCAATCTGCTCCCTATCCAATTAGTCGGGTTTCAATCTGCTCCCTTTCCTTAAGTTGGTGGGATACAATGAGTGCCAAATCATGTCGGAGACAGACTATAATCTAGAAGGTGCCATGTGTTTGCATATTATACGCATGTAAAAGAACCCGTGGCCGTTTATAGGGTAGTATTGGAAAACCCTGAGATCACCAAAGTAGTGGAAAGGACAAAGTCAACAACAACAGCAACAACAACAACAGCAACACCAACAACAACAGCAGCCGTGGTACCACATCAGCTCAATTCAATCAAGACTAATATAAATTTAGACAAGTTAAAGCATAAATAATTTGATTTAGAACCATCTTTACATTCTTGAAATACGTTATGCAAGAATGGCTTAACTTTAAAATTCCCCGTGGTGTTAATGTACCCCAATAGATTTCTATCAATATCTTCACCCGGTACAAAGAAATCGCTGTCAAGTTTTGTGATAGTAATCGTCCAGGCTGGGCCTTTTCACTGTTCACTAAGATAATTAGCCCTGGTTATTGTTGTAGTTCCTGACGACACAGATCGTGTTATGTTTTATTGATTTGACCACAACGATTTTATGGATGGTTCATTTCACAAACGAAAAGCAGTTCATCAATTTACAATCCTTCTGCATTCTTTCATCTTTATACGCAGTGGCCTCCCTTTCAACCAGGGGGCGCTATCATTACGGCCATTAACTCGATGACGTCACGCAAGATCTCGTGATACCGGCGATAGGTTGTTGTGGTCTAGGGAGAAAGTCCCAAAAGAAAATGAATAAATAAAAAGACAAGTGTTCGGACATAGATAAAAATGACCGACTAGAAGCGGTAAAAAGCCTTTTCATGCCAGGTTATTAAGCTCGCTGAATAATTTCCATTGGTTGATGTTAGTTCCGAAGCAGGTAGTAAGTCTTAGTGTTTGTTGGACTTGATTTATTTCGTAGTGAGACGAGAACATATTAGCAGCTCTGTCTTTTGGCGGTCACTAAATTCAAACCGGTTTCTGTGGGATGCAGTTCGGAAAAAAAAGACAAAACAACTTGCGTGCGTGTTTTATCGATAAATTGAAATATTTTATACGGTGATTCAGGGTTATTGAAAAGCGATAGATTATGATATTAATATTCCTAATTTGATATTTCATTATTTCTTGGGAAATAGTGTTAGAACGTTGGTTGATTGCCATTCGTAATTCACCTTTTTTAAAAATATATAAGGCCTTTAATACTAAACAATTCTAATGAGGAAAGC
The DNA here is from genome assembly GCA_032466395.1 of Aegires albopunctatus. Taxonomy (NCBI): domain Eukaryota; kingdom Metazoa; phylum Mollusca; class Gastropoda; order Nudibranchia; family Aegiretidae; genus Aegires; species Aegires albopunctatus. The sequence goes on along the minus strand of JASKDV010214856.1, from coordinate 6,478 downwards.
AAATTGAACAACAAATGAAGATTAGGCATAAACAGGAAGGGTGGTTAAAAACCTGTATAGTATAAGATTCTCCATGTCATCGGATGAATTACTACACCCCATACACTTGAATGACAAGATGATTTACTAATGCTAAATTATTGACACAACTGAATATGACACCCTCGTAGTAGAGTTTCATGGATCGTGCAATTATTGTGACTTTCAAGGCTAAAGAAATGTGATCCGTTGCATACCGTTATCATAATTATTTTTGTTGTTGTAATAAACTGGTGTTGATGCAAATCTGAAGTGACGATAATGTAAATTAATCATAACTTATAATATTGACTGGTTCTATTTCAAATGATTTTCATTGGCTTGGATTTAGTACTTCCGGATGACAATCGGTTTGCTCGTTTGGTCATAATGTATACCGATGATTTTTTTTGAAGAATAAAAAAAGAAGAAAGATTTATGACTTTGTGTACGTCAAATGTGATGACGTCATCTTGTTAATGTTATTTGAATAAATGGCTTTAAGCCATAATATGAATAATTGGCTGGATTATTATAATAAATACAATTATTATGTAAAAAGTCAATACACAAAAATAGAAAGATATATACAGTACAGTACAGAAATGAATATAAATAGATAGAAAGATGAATAAATGAAGAAGAACCAATGAACAATAATCAACGGATTGTGAATCAAATTCATATTCGAAAAACCAAAGAACAATAATCAACGGATTGTGAATCAAATTCATATTCGAAAAACCAAAAAACAATAATCAACGGATTGTGAATCAAATTCATATTCGAAAAACCAAAGAACAATAATCAACGGATTGCGAATCAAATTCATATTCCTTTACAAAAACGATAACTCGCCGGCGTTTTTATTTGCCTCTATATAATTTAAATTGGACAAAAGTATCACAATTTATACATGAAACAAAATGAAGACAGAAGACTATTTCATTGACCTTGTCATTGATGAAATCAGTAATAGGAATCGAAATCCGACATAGTTTTGTGGATATACAAAATATTGAATGAGGATAAATTAATGTTGAAAGTAAACTTCTATTCATTATCGTGGTGGGATACCGGTGATTCAAGGACAAGAAATACTAAATACAAAACAAAAATATGCCTAAAAAAACAAACAAAGTATTAGTATTTTATAGACTGATGCTCTGAAAGGCAGATAATAGATTTTGAAAATATTATGCTTTGAAAGGCAGATAATAGATTTTAATAATATTATGCTCTGAAAGGCAGATAATAGATTTTAATAATATTATGCTTTGAAAGGCAGATAATAGATTTTAATAATCTTATGCTCTGAAAGGCAGATAATAGATTTTAATAATCTTAATGCTCTGAAAGGCAGATAATAGATTTTGATAATCTAATATCAATGAACATTTTGTTTAGTCAATCTGATGTTTTGTGTGCTCAGAGAAATGATGAACCGTAGTTTAACTCCAGGGGAATACACCTATAACTATCATTGTAAAGCGCCTTGAGCACGGCTACGTGGATATGTGCGCTATATAAGAACTACTTTTACTTTTTTTTACTTTACACACATACACATACACACATACCCATACACATACACACACATACACACATACACATAGACATACACATACACATACACACACACACTTACACATTTCTTAATTTCACACAAATCATAAATTCACCAATTTTATGATAGCTGACATGTCAGAGTAAACTTTCAAATTCTAACATCTAAAAATCTACTTCATTATAAACCAACACCGTATTCTTCAGAACAACCAGGAATGTTGACTCAGACGTGGGGAATGTGAAAAGTGTAATTGCTAGTCCGAGTCCGATTAAACGAATCGAAATTTGACTGACTTGTAATTTGGATGAACGATTATACAATGAGTTCATTGTTCCCTGGGACTAACTATTCAATTGTCTTGTTTTTAGTGAATTCAAATCAGGTAGCATATCAGAACACAAGTGCGCAGGACAGGAAATACCTAAGCAGATTATGCGAAATTAGTTTGTTTTACTTATCGACTATCAGAGACCGAAAAAAATCAGTCTGATGATGTGTGGTTTAATTTTGATTGCTTATTTCACCAATTGAAAGCAGTAACACGATTTCACTCACTTACCATGATTGTGAGGAAGATAAAGTTGACGTTTGAATTTTATTGTGATATTTGACTTCACTTACGACAATTCAAAATTGAAATACGTGTAGTATTGGCTCATAGACGCCCCCTGCCTCTGTCAACAATATTTGATTTCGTTTAAAGCAATTTCTTTTCTTTTTTAATTCGAAGGAGAGAAAAAATAGGTTTAGATATAAAATACATGTAAATAATTAGAAAGCCTGCAATTTTTATACTGCACTGAAAAACTTCGAATGCAAACAATTGAGTTTTTGATTGACATAATTAAGTTGTAAATAAAGTTTAGGGTCAAAGTGAAGTAGTGTGCTTCATCGCATCATAGTTTTACAAGGGTGAAAACCAAAGGTCCTTGTGAGAAATAAGGTTAATTAAATTTCAATGATCTTTTGTTTGATTTTTCAAGAGATTTTCTTTGATGGACATCGTTTGAGAAGTAGTACCCAAGTTTGCGCCTAGGTACAGGGGGTAAATTGTTTTCGACGCTAAAGTGGGAGGGGCGAGGAAAGTCAATTAAAGTGGGAGGGGCGAGGAAAGTCAATTTAAGTGGGAGGGGCGAGGAAAGTCAATTTATTCAAAGATCAGAAGCTTTGTTCTTTCAGTGTTTGGATTTTCAAATTCAATTAACAGTAAGCGTCGTTTTCTTCCTCGTTTCTTGAGCTGATAAACTCGGATTAAGTTGGCAGAAAGAGAGAGAGAGAGAGAGAGAGAGAGAGAGAGAGAGAGAGAGAGAGATTGAGAGAGAGACATTCACGCCCTGAAAATACAGATTAAAGCTAATATACATAGTGTGCATTTTACATTCACTTTGGTTCCCTGTTCTCTTGCAAATAGAATCTGCATGTACTTATTTCTGACCAGGCTTTATTTCTGAAGCAATGGACGCGTTTCTTTATCCGTGAGATACTAATCGTTTATGTGAAAGTTTTCTGAATTTCGGATAAGATCTAATTCTTTTCATTGAAATGTTATTCTATATTTTCATTTTGATATAAATGAATAAGTGTTGTTTTAACTACCTCACGCTATTTATACCTATTTTACCTTGCATATCTTCAAAACACGACTAAACTTCAGTCATCAGGATACAAGCCAAATTTTAATTCAGTATCAATACGTGTTAAACCTGCTATGAAAGCTATCAAGCATGTTATGAGATATTAAAAACCGAAATATAGTCTATTTCATCTGTTTAAATAAAGAGAACGCATATTATGCATAGCTGCTCTCGAATATTGGATTCATCATAGCTCTTCATCTCTCAACTGTATCAAAGTAAAAAAAAAAAGACCCATCGTAATATATCGCTTTTGCCGTTAGTCAAAGTGACATCGCCAGATTTCAATTGTTTATTCATGGAAGTGCCCAATCCAAGAATCGATTCTAGAAACAGCGATAAAGACCAACGATTAAATGGAACTTCAAACCAACGTCCACCTTCTGGCGAGGATCAAATTCGTACCAGCGAAGACCCCGAACGCCAAAGTCATTACATGACTAAGGATTTTAACTACGATCCCTCACCTAGCCAAAGCTTCGTAGTAGAAGATGACTTTGGCAACGACAATGATGAAGCAGACGATGACGACGGCTATACAATTTTGCTGAACGACGACGATGACGATGATGATGAGTATCTGTACGGGATAAGGAAAAAGCATGATTTCTCTGTTGGTTGCCCGCCAAATAGCTTTCTTGTCAACTGTCAAAGTTTGACGGCGAACAAACAACGCCAAAGCCGAGTTCTTCGACAGATATTGGCGACCTTTGACCTGGAAAAAGTCAAAGACAGATACAGAGGGCAAAGCGTAAACAGAGGCATAAGGTACATTTTAGATCATGAATATTATTATTGATGTTGTTGTAGTTGTCTGCTTTAGGTCACACAGAATGTGTGTGAATTATATTTCACCACTCGCCTCGCACAAAGCAGACTGACCGCTCTATTCGATTGGTGTCCCCCGTATCGCACTTTTCGGGCCAGACAAAAATTTGTCTGTATGGACGCTGTGAGTAAGAGGCCTAGTGGCCACCACACACTACGCGGTTCCCAACTGTTCAATTACTGCACATTTACTGCACAGTTTCAAAGATGATCTGCGAATCGCTTAGATATTCATTCAGACTCCATTCAGACTAGCGCAACCTCATTCTCATTTGAAACCATTTGTTGATTTTCGGTGGTTTGTGGTATGTGTAGCGTGTTTGCTCAAAAAAATATAAACAGAAGGAGAACTGTGCAGTAAATGTGCAGTAACTGCGCAGGCCCGATCTGCCACTTTAACTGCTAGTGCGTGGTGACCATTAGTCAGTCACCCGCATCCGGTATTTACGAAGCGTAAACAAGTCACGCTTGGTTGCCATTCATAAACAATAAACAATACTCGTATTTCTTTAAAGCTTCAATTTAATCGCGCTATCACCATAGATCATGCGTAAATTCAGCTTGATCAATGATTAACCCAAGGAATACGAGAACTAGATTACTAATACACGTATAATGACTAAGGACATCTTATGAACAGAATAGACTTGATTAGAGTTAAATCATTCTGAAAATTTACAATAAATAAAGACCGCTCTGGTCTACGCTATTTTGCAATAAAATTAGTCCTAAAGCCGTTCATCATATGTGTAGTGCTCCAGGAAAACGAAAATTTGGACCAATCCAGAGTACTGAGTTTTCTTACTTCATTTTAAAGGACTATCTTTTGTTTAACATTCTGCTTTTTATTTGAAGCCAATATCTCTATCAGTTTTTGAGCCATGGCTTTCTCAAGATGGTAGATATTAAAATTTAGAAACTGAGAAAATGGCCATTTTGAGCTGGCCTTTACCTAGTATCACCTTGATCAAAATAGAGCATTTATGGGTAATTTTTTTTTACATAATATTCTTACAGAAGAAAGATAAAAGGGTGATAGAAGGTTGACAAAGGAAATTGCGACTTTATCTTAATTTTCACGTAAGACCCAAAATTTGACTTTAATCAGCTTTTTTTCAAAACAGTGAACTGCGTCTTCCGATGGGTTTTCCTAGAGCACCACACATATAGTATTGCCATTCATAAACAGACCGAAAAGAAATTACAGAAGAATGAAAGAAATGACCTTTATTTCAACTCAGAATGATGATGTGAGAGTAATCAATCCATATCAATCACTATTGAATTGATTTTTAAAAATCCAGTTATAAATTTCCTAATCTGTTAGGATCCTATGAAGGATAATACAGCTCCCTAGAATCACTTGATAAAATGAGATCATACTATTAAACTAACTGTAGTCAATATAAGAATAATCTTACCTGACATGATACCTCTGAAGCCTGTTCCAGGCATTATATTTCCTCCTGCTATCAATCCACCAACAAAAATATGTCCCATGGGGGCCAACCTCATCAACGATACTAAGAAAATAGTAAAATTAGAGAATAATTCAGTTGCTCATTAATATTTAAAGTCTGACAAATCTGACAAATCATATTATTTACATTTATTTATTATTAGCATTGACTATATCACAAATAATTCTGACTAAGGATTGATAATGATTATCATAAAGATATCAAATATCAAAATAAATCCATATTCTTAGAATTTTGGCTGTTAATGGAAAGGAAATCCTACCTCCTTGATTATCTTGGAAATATACTCGACCATCAACGGAAAGTCGAACATAATGTCTATCTCTGACAAAATGTACAGAGTGATGCTGGCCATCGTTGATGCTAACAAATTTGTTAGTGATTGTTTTTGATGCTCCATCTCCATTTGTAGCATGTGTCACAACTACAAATCCATTTACCTGAAGGAAAAAAAAAAGAAATTAATCAGCTAAAATTTATATCCCCAAAAATATCACTCACAGATTTAATGAAGCATCAGTACAGCTTGATTATTTCTTTAATCTAGTACAAAAGCTGAACACACTTCTTTTTTAATATCACTTTGCTATATTTACTATAATAATTTAAACTTTTATTTTTAATACATGTATGCCCTATTTATGAAAATTACTTAACATCATCTATTTCCTATTTTTATCTTGCTTGATGTGATACAAACTTTTATCATGTTAATCATGTTAAATGTCCTAAAATGTATTTGAAGTTGAGAATGTACTTCTATCAGCTTAAATGTCCTAAAATGTATTTTATTGAAATGTACTTATAGAAATACACTTGTAACAAGCCACAACAAATTTCCTTTTGGATGAAAAAAGATATCATTATATTGATTATTATTATTATTATTATTATTATTATTATTATTATTATTATTATTATTATTATTGTTGTTGTTGTTGTTGTTG